>CM033118.1:707194-829946 GCA_019321725.1 Paulownia fortunei | reverse complement strand
ATTGATTTTTAACATTAGGGTTTTGTTGGGCTGATTTTTTAAACGACTGTGATTGAGTTCATTTTTCTGTGTTGTGGATTAAAAATGTTTCATTGACTAGTGTTGTTAGATATTTAACATGGTTGGAGCTTATATGCTCATGCATGATATTCAATTAGATTCAAATTTTGATTTTCTGGGAATTTTTTATATAGATTTTTGAATTTTGAATCCAATAAATGGTGGAAAGAAGTGGAGATGTGGAAAATCATTTATTCAACCAAGTTTTGGCTTGACTTCCCCCTCTTTGTGGAGAAAGTATTTTAGCATGTTCTTATTAATTTTCTCCATGTGTTTATGATGAATTATATTTGTTCAATACACTGTTTTTCTATATAAATGTTGAGAAAAGAATATTGTGGCATTTCCCATTTTTATAGGAACTTCTGTACCAGACCTCAAAAACTTTTAGGAGGTGCCACTTAAAAAAAAATATTTTCTCATCTGGGCCATTTTTTTTTTGTTTTGTGTTTTTTGGAGTGCTTAATTATTTTATCACCTTTCCTTTTTCTTATGTTTTCTTGTTGGGCAATTATTTGTTTTTTATGTTTTTCACCTCATGATGTCCTGTGACTGCTGTATAGTGCTAAAGGTGAACTCTGATTAATGACCAGATTTTATTTATTCTGAAGTAAATGATTCTGCAGAAGTTACTTTTGTGGTTCGTGCTAATACAACTGCTATTCTATTTTTCCAGATAAAAGAGACCATTGTTGTTCGACTCACCTCATAGATGGGGATGGTACTTTCAATGTTGCTGGAATTGATAATTTCATGAAGGAAGTTAAACTTGCCGAATGTGGGCTTTCTTATGCTGTTGTAGCCATCATGGGCCCTCAGAGTAGTGGTATAAATTTTGAATTGCAATCCCACTCTTTCATTCTTGTTCAAGCAGCTTCATAGATACTGGATTTTGGCCTGCTTGACTGGGACTGGGTTTTTTTTACACCTGGTTTAGCCTTTATGTACTTTGTTTTTTGGGCAACTTAAAGATCCCTGTTAATGATCATATGAACTATGGTATTGATTATGTGCTAACGAGTGCTGCCAGCTACCATCAATTAATTTGTTTGAAATACTTTCTGTGATTTTGACAGGGAAGAGTACATTGTTGAATCACCTGTTTGCTACTAATTTCAGAGAAATGGATGCTTTTAAGGGGAGGCATGCCGTTCTTGACTATGCTCTTACTTTTTTGCTCCTTATTCAATTGAAAGGATACTGAACATCTGAATCTCATCAGGTCTCAAACCACAAAAGGCATATGGTTGGCTCACTGTGTTGGCATGGAACCTTGCACTCTTGTAATGGATTTAGAGGGTACTGATGGAAGAGAAAGAGGAGAGGTGCAATAGAATTTCTACTTGTTGATTTAATACTTTTATGTTGATCTGGCATTTCGTGGTTTATCCTCTGCATTATAGGTCATTTTATCCATGTTATGCAGCGCTCATTTTGGCTCAGCCTGCTAATTTTTATGTCATTCTTATGTGCAGTTTTTATTCCAAGCAGCTAAATGGTTCTTATGATTATAGCTTTGTACATGTAAATCTAGATTTATGAAAGATAATCTTGCTGTCTGGCACCTGACTTGTCTATCCATTCACTCATTCTGCTTGAAGCCTCAGCAACATGATCTGGAACATTCAATTGACCTATTCTTTGTACCCATAGACATTCCGGTTTTGATAAGAATGCTTATTTGCTCTGAGATTTCCTTTTCTCTTTTTAAATAAATTCAGTTATTATCATTTTGAAGTGATACTCTTTTTACTGAGTTGCTTCTTTTCAGGATGATACTGCATTTGAAAAGCAGAGTGCTCTTTTTGCCCTTGCTGTTTCTGATATAGTGCTCATAAACATGTAAGATTGTTGCATTGCGTTTATAGTGATCTATTTGTTGCTATTGTTTAATAATTATGTGTATTCTGAGTCGCTCTCTTGGAAAAAAAATTATTTATGTTCAGGTGGTGTCATGATATTGGGCGTGAGCAGGCTGCAAATAAACCCCTTTTAAAAACTGTATTTCAGGTGACCCATCAGTGTGCTCTGTGCACTCATTTACTTTTAATGGCCAATAATTTGCTGATTTATCTTTATGATGAACAGGTTATGATGAGATTATTTAGTCCTCGTAAGACAACTTTACTGTTTGTTATTCGTGATAAAACAAGGGTATGTTCTCCTTCTTGTTTATCGTTCTATGCTGCTATTTGATACTTTTCAAAATTAAGATATTTGGTGCATTTGGTGAATAAATAATTATTAAGATGCTGGATCATTTTTGTTTTCTTTTGCATTGCTGTAGACACCTTTGGAAAACTTGGAGCCAGTTTTAAGGGAAGACATTCAGAAGGTACATCATATGCAGCTTTTCGCTATGTTTTTTATGGATCTTGTTGCAGTTGGGTTCTAATGTTCTTCCTCTATTCCCCTTTTTCTGCCCCCTCTTTGGAAGATATGGGATTCTGTTCCTAAGCCACAAGCTCACAAGGAAACTCCGTTAAGTGAATTTTTCAATGTAAGGGTTGATAAGTTGATAAATTCTATCTTGTCTTTGTAAGTTTTCACAAACTTAGTTTTAAATGATTGAATGGCAGGTTGAAGTTGTGGCTCTCTCTAGTTATGAAGAGAAGGAAGAACAATTTAAAGAGCAGGTTCATGCTGTTGTTTGAGTTCTTCAAAGTTGTACTCATTTGATCTCAAATGCCTGTCCTCACGATTCCATTATTTGGACATATATGTATTTGTGGGTTTATTTTGGAGAAAGATGGCCACTCTTTCATTAGTGTAGATAGGAATCTTATATTTGGTTATTATTTTGTGTTTTTGTTGAAGGTGGCAAGTTTAAGACAACGATTTTACCATTCTATTGCACCTGGTGGGCTTGCTGGGGATAGGCGTGGTGTAGTCCCTGCTTCAGGCTTTTCATTCAGTGCACAGCAGATATGGAAGGTCATTAAGGAGAACAAGGACCTTGACCTGCCTGCTCACAAGGTTTTGAACTAAATGTCTATTTCAAATCCACAAGTGAACTGTTGAGGAAGTTATTCATTGAAATATTCTGTGGTTTATTGGTAGGTCATGGTTGCCACTGTACGCTGTGAAGAGATTGCGAATGAGAAGTTCTCTTCTTTTATTGCCAATGAGGTACTTCTCCTTTGATGCGGTTGTTTGAGGTGTACTTTTATATATCTGCAATTATTTTTAATTGTTCTCTGGCCCATACATATGTAGGAATGGTGTCAATTAGAAGAGACAGTACAATCTCAACCAGTGCCTGGGTTTGGGAGGAAGCTCACCTCTATTCTTGATGTTTGCCTGGCAGAGTAAGTGAAAGGCATATCTTCATTTATATTTTTCTGGTAGCCTAGTGACAATTATATTCAAATATGCCATGTAGAATATATTTGTTGCTATTGAAGAATTCACCAATTTTCTGTAGAGTGACTTTGACGGGCATTTGTTCCTGAAAATAATGTGGAAGATGGTATAATTCTGAACCTTTTGTGCCCTATGCAAGAACCACTTGTTGGAATCTTTATGAATCCAGTAAACTCTTGGTGGCAGAGGACTTCTAAAATATTGCCTTTGACCTGTGTGATATTAATTGGGGAACCGTGGACCCTTTTTGGCCGGTCACTTTTGTGGGTTCAATTGGATAATATTTTGACGGATCTGGTTGTGGGCGAATCAGAGCTGGTTACTATGAAGAGATTATGAAGTAGCTGAAAAATAAGCTGGAGAAGACCAAGATATAAATGTTGTGACACAAATTTAAGATACTTTTGGCTTTCTCTAATTTGGATGGATGAATGACAGGGATTATCTTTATCACTAGTATACATCTCATATCTTGATTAAAGACTGTCAGGTGAAAAAAAACATCTTTTATTTCTCTTCTTATTTCTTTAGGCAAGTGAAATAAGTCATTTTATTATAAAAAAAAGGAAAAAGAAAAAGAAAAAAAAAATTGGGCAAATTTATATATTTGCTATGGGTTTAAGCTTGACGTTTCATTTTCTGCTTATTTTGGTGAATGCGAATGGGTGAATTATGGTATACGTCAAGGAAAAAGATAATAAAATGGGTCAGTTCATTGGTCATGAAATTTCCTGCTATTGAGATTGTGTGGTGAAATAAATTTGCAGCAAAAAAATAATATTTCCACTGCTTTAGTGACAGAACTTGAATTCGAGTTTTTGAGACATTCAATTGTATGTCATATTCTCTTTCCTATAATAGGTATGATGCAGAGGCCACATATTTTGATGAAGGTGTTAGATCTTCAAAGCGGAAACAGTTGGAAGAGAAACTTTTGCAAGTAATTCTTCTTGAGCTTTATATTAAATTTAAACTTGCATGCACACAAATAGAGCTCGCAATGTACATAAAACTGCGTTCCTTTTATTTTTCCCAATTTTCTTGGCAGTCTTGAGGTATTTCCTAGTATTAATCTGGCAGGGATTTGGATAGTCTTAGAAGCATATTTGACCATGACATTTACAATTTTGGATTTACCATCTTTGCGAATATGTGCCAACTTCTATGCAGTTGAAAGTGATAATGAGTATAGTAACACTGAAGATGGTATGCTTTGCAAAAGAAAATTATGATGAAATTCTTTAATTTTTTAAAAGATGTGGATTTTGTTCTGCCATTTTGAGGGTTTTTCCCTCTTGCATGGAATCATGTGTGGTCATACATGTTGAAAAAGCATTTGGATAAGTGGAATATACCTGCCAAATACTGCAACTGAAAAGCCAAAGCTATTTATTCTTCTTATGCAATGTTGCTCAATAAGTGTGAAAAGTAAGGATCTAAAGAAAGCTCTTATGTTGTCTATGAAAGGAGGGGATGTTCCCTCTGTATTTTGTTTAGTACCTTTTTTTTTAAATGGAAACTAAAACGTGGTTTTAGAATGTGGCATTCTGGATACTCAATCTGCAGTTGCGTCTATTGCTGTCATGCACAGCCAATGCGGAAATTTGTAGTTCATTGAATATCATGATATGAGGTTGTACATATAGTTCTTGTTATCTTTTCTCTTGACTTATTTGCTGGGTTCACATAAACAGGAGTTATCATGCATAACTCAAATCTTAGCCATTTGTATGTTTAGTTTTCTTGTGTGTGTGTGTGTTTTTTTTTTTTTTTGGTGACCGTCTGCCATTTTCTTTTTTTTGTTGCATTAGCTTGTCCAACCGGCATACCAATTCATGTTGGGACACATACGCTCTGGAACCTTGGATAGATTCAAAGAAGCATTTGAAAATGCCTTGAGTGGGGGTAAAGGATTTGCTGTGGCTGCGCGTGACTGCATCGAGTATTTTATGTCACAATTTGATGAAGCATCTGCAGGTACAATTATTTACACATAACATGCCATCTCTATTATCACCTGTGCGGAGGAGATTTTGCATGACATCATAATGCAATCAACTTTCTTTTTGAAAGAAATCCTTTGAAAGAGCATTTCAAAGAGCACATAAGTGTTACTGCTAATAGCAGTTTAGAGCTCTTTATTTTGTTCTTTATATGTAGAGTTGTAGGTTTGCAGCAACCTTCTCTCTGATGAGGTTGGGAATTTTTTTTATCATAGATAATTGAGCTGATCCTTAATGTTCAGTAGCGATGTGTAAAATAGAGTGGTGACAATGGAGAGTATCTTGGTTTGATGGTTTACTCTATGATTTGTAGATTCGTACATTGACCAAGCAAATTGGGACTCTTCAAAAGTAAGAGATAAGCTTAGGCGTGATATAGATTCACATATTTCTGCAGTTCGTGCTGCCAAGCTGTCCGAACTTACGACCATGTATGAGGTATGAAATACTGCCTAGTCCAATCTACCCAGAGTCCGTTGATGGTAGTAAGATCATAACATAACAGCTTGTTGGCCTTTTTTAAGCATGAATAAAATGATATTGCAACTTATTTCAAGAAGGAATGAAATTTTAGCTTCTGCCTATCATTTATAACTGATTAATTATCATATTTGGGGTGATCAATTCATAGCTGTAACCCCATCAGCACAAAAGAGCTGGGGATATGTAAATTGGGATTTGGTTTCCTGTTATGGCGACCAAAAAATTTGATGACCTTTTATTTTTGTGTTTGTGTAATGCATAACTTTCCCACTGATAATTTTCTTGGGCAGACAAAATTAAACGAAGCATTATCTGGACCTGTGGAGGCTTTGCTAGATGGAGCCAGTGATGATACATGGCCAGCAATAAGAAAACTTCTCCGTCGTGAGACTGAAACAGCCATTAGTCGGTTTTCTAGTGCACTTTCTGGTTTTGAAATGGATGAGGTAACAAAGGAGAAAATGCTCTTGAGGTTGGAGGATCATGCAAGAGGAGTAGTAGAAACAAAGGCAAAAGAAGAAGCAGGAAGGGTTTTGATCCGTATGAAAGACAGGTATTTGCTATGTTTTATATATTGATATCATAACCTATAATATAAATTTGAAGCTCTTTTCATGCATCTACAATGGGAACTGACCAGACCGTTGTTCGCAGGTTTTCTACATTATTTAGCCATGATGCTGACTCAATGCCGCGCGTCTGGACCGGAAAGGAAGATATTCGAGCAATCACCAAAACTGCGCGCTCTGCTGTATGATATGCTTTACTAATATTTGTGGTGGGACTATTGGTTTTCTTGGTACGGGATATTAACTTTTTTATTTTTTGAATTTTTTGTTTGGGCCTAGTCTTTGAAGCTACTTTCTGTTATGGCTGCTATCCGCTTGAATGATAATGCTGATTCTATTGAGAATACATTGTCCCTTGCTCTCGTTGATCCCAAAAGTGGGGCTGCTGCCAATAGGAGTATTTCAGGGGACCCTCTTGCCTCAAGCAGTTGGGATGAGGTAGTTATAGTTTTTATATTTACATTATGGAGTTAAAGAGCCTTTTGCAGAGTCAAATTAGTCTTTGATTTGAGGTGTGTCAATTCATAACTAATCGATTACCTACTGTTTAAATATGGATAACTAACATTTTATGTTTAATCGGTATTCTTTCAGCTTTTGTAGTGAAACTAATTTAAGAAATTCATACTGTTAGTATAATTGATGAATCTTTTATAGGGTAAATTTTGGTCTCATCCTCCTTGAATGTTGGTGATAATAATTCAAAATCACTAAGAACTTGTTACTAAATTATGTTTTGTTTTTTAAAAAAAAATTGAACTTCTTGCTGTATATGAGAATGATATGTTATGTAAAGATTTTGAATTTCCTTTTCATGAATAAGAATTTCTAAATAAAAACTTCAAGAATATTTTTATGTTTAAGAACTGGGAATAGATATTGATGTCTAAAACCGCTATAACATTAGCTGTGATTTCTAAATTTAAAGCATTAAGTGTTGCTCATGCAGAGAGGATGCTGGAATACTTTGTTTTAGTTAAATCAGTCTCTTATAAAAGCCGAGATTTATATCTGTAAATCACTGTGCTCCTCTTGGACTTGAACCTAATTGTTTGGACCGATGTGGTCACTTATATTTAGAGGTTTTTTGGGCTGATCTGGAGCTTAAACTATGATTATCCAAACTTGTAAGCAAATTTGTGAGCCCTCAACGCACATATCTGTGTGTTGTATATCCACTATGCCCTCATACGCAGCTTGTGGTTGAATTTTTGTACCCAGGTTCCATCATCAAAAACCTTGTTAACACCAGTTCAGTGTAAATCTTTGTGGAGGCAATTTAAAGTCGAGACCGAGTATACTGTTACTCAAGCCATTGCTGCTCAGGTAAAATTGCATGCATAATGCTTCTGAAACTCTTGATGCATTATAAGGTTCATGTTATATAGGTCTAGAGTTTCTCTTTACATCTGCATAGATTCGTCAATGTGTATTTAATCATTTGCTGGTGCTTCATAGATAATTACTGATGTTTTCTTATTTCTCAACTTTCAGGAGGCTAGCAGGCGAAATAACAACTGGTTACCACCTCCATGGGCAATCGTTGCATTAGTTGTTTTGGGTTTTAATGAATTTATGACCCTTTTGAGGTACTTTTTTATTTTTTGATTTGTTTTTTGTTTGGGAGGGGTGGGATTAATCCTGCAGTACTTCACTTGTTGGAATCTGGTTGTGGTTTAATTTTTATGCTTTTTTAACGAGTTTCTGTCTATTTTCTATTTTTTTTTTCCTTTTGGGTGCTGTATGTGTGCATGGTGCATTCCCTTCTCAGCTACTTACAGATTTTACTCATGCTATGGTTTCTTTTGACAGAAATCCTTTGTATTTGGGCGTCATTTTCGTTGCTTTTCTGCTTATAAAAGCACTTTGGGTGCAGTTAGACATCTCTGGTGAATTCCACAATGGAGCTGTAAGCAAGCTATTTATAATTTTCTCTAGCGTACAAACTGCTTTTCTATCCCACTTCTCATATTTTCTTGTGAAATATCTAAATTTCAGTTATTTAACTTTTAATTGCGCCATTTTTTGGATACAGCAGAAGATTTCTTTGGACATGCGAAGGGCTGTAATTTTTTTTTTTTGTTTGGACATGAACACTTAGATCGACAGGGGGCATCAAATCTTTGTGGTGGCATTGGGAAAATCATTGAAGTTTTTAGGAAGCACGATATGTCCTTGCATGTCTCAACTATCTGAACTGAACTCGTTTAGGATCTGTGTTTTTGCATGATTTTTTTTGTGACTTCTTTCTGCGGTCATTAGTGTTTTTTTCTTCTCTCTCCTTTTGTGGACTATTGAAGCGTCTTTTCCAATCCATTTAAACCAAATTCTATTTAAATTCATGCACTTAGCTTCTCCTCATCAGAAGCTTAATTTGAAATTAATTAATTCTTGTAAGTGAGGTCTGATTTTGTTTTTATATGCCTACAGCTACCTGGAATTCTCTCATTATCCACCAAATTTCTCCCTACCGTCATGAACCTTCTTAGAAAACTAGCTGAGGAGGGCCAAAGGCATGCTAATTCTGATCCTCAGCGCAACCCTCCAATTCCAGCAAAGAGCTTACGAAGTGGTACAAATGATTATGGTGATTTGTCATCAAGTGCTTCCTCTGAAGTAATTTCTTCTGAAAATGGAACGGAATACTCTAGTCCCTCGGCCAACCTCAAAGTGCAGTAAGCTGTCATTCACACTTTTCTGAGGATTCCGGCTCTAATTATTTGAAGCATAATGCGGCGCGCACATGTGGTTTTGGGATTAATGTCAGAAAGAAAGGAACAGATGTTAAGGGATACTGATTTGAGTGTGGGTGTCGCATACAGGGGCTGTGGTTTGTCATGAAAATTGCCCCACTAATAGTGTTATTTTTTGTTTTCCTTGTCTGTGGTGGTAATCCACCAGGGCTTTTACCAGCCTTTATTGTGATTGTTCTGCTTTACCTTCAAAGTTTTGTATCATTAGGAGTTAAACCTTTGTATTTAATGACAGTGGGAATTTTATCACCCCCTTCTGTATTTAAAGAGAAATGCAATTCTTCTGATTGAGTGGAAAGATAAGGTTTTGGATTGCTTCACCAAGTGAAAATGTGAGGTTTTTTGAGTTAATTAAGGCTCATGTCGTCGTGTGTTTTGGGTTCAGTTTGTGTTTGGCTCGATCTCAAACAATTTTGTTCTGATCTTAATTGGTATACATGGTAAAACAGTGGACTAAACCTATTTATGGTAGAAGAATATCTTTTTTACCTTAAAAGTTGGATAAGTCATGTGTTTATGATTTTATGCTAGAGTTTGGACTTCTCTCACTACAGATTGAAGCTTTGGCTCATTTCATGTGCCTCAAAAAATGAATTATTTTCATGAATTTGTACTTGACTAGATTTGTCTAAAAATAATAATGGTAGGTAAATAGGCTTTAATTTTGAATTATTTTTTCAACCACCTCATGACCTCTTTCAACTAGAACAATAACAATTATATGAGCAATATTTATACACTTAGGACAGTAAACTAACTTTGCGTGTCATGAATAAATTTTTCTTGAACTTTCATAATCTCTCTGTACATTGAAATAGTGACTTCCATCTGAATTTGGTCCAGTGTTTGAGGGGGACAGATTATTGATGGTCAGTTGATGCTTTAGACATATGACAATTTGTTAAGTGGCAAATAATTTACTTAAAAAAAGTAGAAAAAACCATTAATCCTTAGATTAGGAGGATAGGACTCATAATGACACGATATATTTATGAACTTTCAATATGGCTAAGAAAACTTAGACAAAAGACACCTTGTTAGTTACAAACATCTAAATAAGAAAAATCATTTGGATGCAGAGTTTCAACAAATAGAGAATATTCTCTCTCTTTTTTGGTTTTTTGGAAGAGTTTCATGAAAAGAAGAAAAAACATTTTTTTTGGTTACTTTCCTATTATTGTGAGGTTGGAGTTGTGGTTAAATTTATGGCTGTAAACTGCCTCAGCTCTATTTAATTTGTTGGATCTGCTGCATCCGCACATATATCAAATTATTAAAATTAATATTTTTATAGGTGGATCGATGATTAAATTAATTTTATTATTAATTAGCGGTTCAATCGGTTTAATAAAAATTAATTATATTTTTTTATTATATTATATAAAATAGTAATATATCTAACAAAATTCAAAGTCTGAATAACCACATTTATATAATAAAATACCAAGTTTAAAATTTAAACTTTATAAAAAAAATACAAAAAATACCCCCCAAAAATAACAAAACTAATTATGTCCGGTTCTTGATCAATTTTTTGATAACCTCATTTTTCATTTTTGATAATTAGGTGGACCAAACCAATTATCATTTTCTTATAAAATTAATCATCGATTCGATTTTAAAAATAATAAGTACAGCTTAGCTCTAGAATTGTGTTTTTCATGGCAAAGTGATGTGAGCTCACAAATTGAAGTCAAACACAGCCAGTCAAATTAGGGGAGTCCAATTTTCTCTATGAATATTTGTTTATATGATAATGGTATGGATATCTCTATCTAATATTCTAATATGAAAATTGAATGGATCCACAGTCTAATAATAAAAGCATCTTTCTACATCTTATTTCTCAAAGTGCTTGTCTTTTTCATATTTTTTTCCAAAATGATTGTCAAATACTAAAACTTGCATGATGTCCCCACTCCAAACATTTGGTCCCATAATTTACAGAAACCAAAATTATGTCACATAAAAAATTTACACACTATTGTAAATGGTCTGACACTCCTTATTTTTCAATATGATTATGATGGGAGAAAAAAAATATATTAATCCTACAGTTTAGGAGTTTGTTGCATTTTTGGTACCATATTTTTGAAGAAATTAAAATTTAATCTTATAAATTAGTTTTTTATTTGAGTTTTACTCCACGCGACTATTAACTCAATAATATGGAGTGAAATTAATAGAGAAAAAATTTCACGTAACATGCACATATCACCATTATAGATTTAATGATCATCCTTATCATGAATTTAGACAAATACAAGAAATTTAAAGAAAAAAAAATATGGTTGTGAAAAACTTATTTCAACCAATCAGGACAGCAAGTAATATCTAAATAAATGCCCTTATAAAAGATAGTACAATGTGTGTGCAAATATAAGTAGAGATTTTAAAATTTTATTGCATGAATTAATTTCATCAGAGCTATTTCCAGCTGGGTAGATGGCAAGCTTTGATGTGCATTTGTCTGTGTGGATTGAATGTGGCAAGTTATAGTGTTATGTTTTATTTATTTAATATATACATATATATAATACTAACATTCTTTATTTAAATAAAGGTCTTTTAATGTCACATAACAAAATAAAAGGGACAAATATAAATAAATGATTTATGAAGAAAATTAAGGTTCAAAACTTAACATCTTAAATTCCCTATGGTAGCAATTAATTCAACTCCAAAAATAAATTAAATAGAGGAAGAGTTTTGGCTAATATTTAAATAGTGTGTTGGTGGGGGTGCATAAATTTACTTTACACAGAAAGATGAGAAGTAATGATTATTCATGAAAATCATTTGTAATTTTTTTATTTTACATGGACTGGGATATCAATATTGATAAGTTAGCCACTCTACATTAATTGTTTAATAATGCTTACTAATAATTGTACTTTCAATTTTAATAATGCAAGTAGTCCAGACTCCATATTGGTTGCCTAGAATACATTGAATGGTTGATAAAAAGCTAGAGCAGCCCCCCACTCAAATTTATATAAAACATATATATTATGCATAAATTATTAAAATTTATCCCTCTAAAAAAATAAAATTATTTTTTTATATTATTAAAAATATTCATTTTCCTATTGTTTTATACTCAAAGTTAAAATTCATGGGCTCAATCCCTGATCTCATGACCACTTACAACTTAATTTTAATAACTTTTAAAGGCTGGATTAATTGTCTTTCTTTTGATCATCATGTTGATGTGTGAAACTAGTTAATTTATTAATTTGTTAATTGCATGCATAATTTTGTTTTTTAATTTCTAACAAATCACCATTTTCTTTAGTAATTATCTGTTGCTATCCTAGTTTAGTTCAGGATTTATTAATGCAAAATAAAGCATATAGTATTTGATTATCATTGTCGCACTCAAGACAACATGCCAACAACATTGTTATTAGCCGACTGATTGTTTTATGTCAACCTTCTGGTTTCAATTTTTTTTTAACTGATATGGACTGGTTCTCCAACTCCTCCTTAGGTCACTCGAACCCAATCTTCTGATTTAATTGAGAAAGAGATTATCATCATATTTGATTTTTGGTAGTCGAACTTACTTTGTTTTCAAGCAATATTTTTTAGAAATTAATATATATTATATATAAATACTTCTTTTAATAGTTTCAAATTGCAAAATGCAAACCTTATATATATATATATATATATATTTAAGAGGTTATTTGGTTAAGTTTATTTAAAATATTTTATAAACTCCTACAACATACAAGATTTTTTGAAACTTATAAGATGTTAAATCTTATTTTAAAAATAAGTTATTGAAGAATTTGGATAAAAAAAAATCATAAAAATTTTAACAAGTTAGTAATGATAATTTCAGGAACTTATAAGCTTTCAAGTAACATTTTTTTTTGAATCTTATAAGTTTTTTTTTAAATATCAAATATTTTTGATAACTTATAAACTCTTAAATATTTTATAAAATATTTTGAATAGGTTACAAGCTCATCCTAACACCCTCTAATATAACAATGATATATACTCGATGCAAGCTCATAACAACAAATATCATACATATAATCCACTTTCTATATTGACTACTAAATCACAAGAATTGGGATTGTCTTAGCAGAGTTAAATAGCCGATTAAAGTAGATGACTTACTAAAGCGCTTTGATCGTTAAAAAAAGTAAAAATATACAAGTACATAATGTTGTTGATAAAATTGTAAATATGTCACTTTCTTATAGGAAAGATACTTCTACTTGCTACAATACGCTGATAACAGTAAAAATATTATTTTACCTCTTAAAAACTATTTAAAATTAAAAACTTTACGATTTTGCTTTGTAAACTCTAAATTGTGCAACATTTCACATCTTTTCACTGAAATTTAGTACTAAATTGAAAGATAAAAAGGTCAATGTGAGTAATAGTGAAGGTAAAAATAGTATTTTAATTTTCTTTTTTCTACCTCTTGTTTCCAGAGACTTCCAAGGAAACCACAAACTCCTGGTCAGAAAATTTAGTTCAACACATGGCCCAAGACAATTCTATTTACACAGGCAGGAATGAAGCAAACAATATGCAAATAGTTCTATGATTTGATCACATAATATATGATTATTTATATATATATATATATATAAAGTCTGTTACACAAACACACACACACACACACACACACACACACACACACACAAACAAAAACAATTTTTAGCTTGTTTGATTTAAATGTTGCCTGCCAGATATGAGAGTCTCTTTACATGAGGCTGAGCAGAAAATGCAGGCTGGCTTTTGTAGGTGTGAATATATGTACTTATATGAGGAATAAAAGAAATGATAAAAAGCAAGAATTATGTGGCATGCATTCATTACCTCACCAACTGTAGCATTCATTTCCACCGTTGAATGCCATTTTTCCCAGTTGGGATTTCTGTGACATTAATTATACCTGCTGGAAACAGAGAAAAAAAAATGAAAAAAAGATTACCCATCTTCTGTAAATTAAGTGCAAAAGCACCCCACCAAAAATTGTTGTTAGTAGCATTGTAATTACCCCTACTATCATTAATGCATGTATGACACTTCAACTAATTATCAATCAAAAGGGTCTGTCTATTTGTTCACTATTAGTGAGTGTATATATATGTATGTGTGTGTGTGTGTGTGTCCGCAGAAGTTAGTAGTATGTCATATGCTCCTTACATAAACAGAGAACAAGGCCAACCAGTGAAAGCCACATCAAGAAAGAGATCTCTGCAGAGGGGGGATTTGAACTAGTGTGTGTTGTGTGTGTTTTTTTCTTGAGTTTTTCTTCTCTCTCTCTCTGTATAGCTAGCTGCCTCCCAATGGCTTTGGTTGGTGGTGGTGACTCTGCAGCTCTTTACTTGTATGTATTTGTATGGATCACCAATGTGCTCACTTTCTGTCAAGGTTCTCACTATCTCTTGCTACCCTTTTCTCTGCATCCCAAAACTGTTTCTCACCCCCTTTCTTAGCTTTCCTTTTTCCCTTTTCTCATACAGATAAATATATATATATATATATATATTTCTCAAATCAAGACTGGTCTTTTAGTAGTATAATAGTACTATCTTCTTGTCATAATTCCATATATATACATATGTATAATGCACACACACACATATATTTATATTTTTCAAATCAAGAATTACTTTTTAGCAGCAAAATATTACTATTTTCCTCTTAACATACCAAATATATATAAAGCTTGGAGTGGACATGCAGGCATGCAGGATGATCATCAGGGGGAATACCGCTACCCCTTCATCAAACCCGCCAGCTCATTCTCACCTCCGTCGTCCTCCGCCTCATGGAACGCCCAGAGCGGCGGTGAAACGGCCTATGACTACATAATAGTAGGCGGGGGGACGGCGGGGTGCCCCCTCGCCGCCACACTATCTCGAAACTACAGCGTTTTGCTGCTGGAAAGAGGGGGAACCCCATTTGCAAATGCCAACGTTTCGTTCATGCAGAATTTCCACATCTCGCTGGCGGACGTTTCGCAGACGTCGCCGTCGCAGATGTTCATCTCCACCGATGGGGTGTTTAATTCTAGGGCCAGGGTTTTGGGCGGGGGCACTTGCATCAATGCTGGATTTTACACCCGGGCAAGCGCAAGGTACAACTGCCCAAATTTCTTGATCTCTTTCTTCTTTAATTTTTATTTTTTATTTTCTCTCATTGGAGACATTTTTTGAATTTATAAAATTATTTCTCAGTAAAAATTATTGTTTCACATTTTGACACAAAATATTTTTATTTAAATTGAACAAAATAATATTATTTTGGCGAGTTCAAAATGACTAGGGTGGCCCTATTGGTGCTCTAAAATTAATTTAGTAGTTTTCGAATATATTATTTGATAGAAGGGCCTTGCTTTGCCTGATTGGAGTAAATTTTGGAGTGAAAAAATCAACATTTAAAATCGTACCTTAGCTAATGTCCACGTGACCCACTAATGCAAATTATGAGGTGATATACGTCTATATTTTGCTCAATAAGAAAAACTTTTTTAAGATGAATATTTGATCAGATTTTATATCAATTTATAAGATCTTTTATTTTCATTTATGTGAGGCAAAATTCTTAGCCCCTATAATTGTTTCTTTAATTAGTTTTCTTGAATTTCGAGCTTTTTTTAATACAACCATACACTAAATGCTACATATTTTGTATTTTTATTATATTTAAGATAAGAAGTGAAATATTTAGGAGACATAGATATGGTATATATCTATTCTTTTATTTTGTTATTTCACTATGCATTCAACATTTTCAAATGAATGTCCAATATTTTACAATGTCTTTGTTCCAAAACATTTACTCCATTTTAATGCATATCATCCATGTGATTTTAATTTTTTTTCGTATTATATATATGGCAAAAAAAATAATAATAAAAAGAAGAAGATGAAATTTCAGAGAAGTAATTGTTAAAGTCATTGTCACACACGTGCTAAAGGTTTGATGCATTTATTATGATTTTTATGTCTTTGTCTAGTCATTATTTTAATTCAATCAAGCATAATTTGAATACATACCAAGTCCAATTTAAGTCCTTAGGAGAAAAATGATTAATAATTTAATCTGTAAATCATGATTATAGATACAATCTGTTCTTGACAAAAACATGGTGATCATGAATGGTTAAGGCTGTTTGATAGGGAGACCTTTATTCAAGATTTTGAAAGGGATATGGGAAATTATGTTATTCTCATAAAATATTTCTCAATTAATAATATATTTCCATCCTTTGCCATAGTTGTTGGCAATAAATTCTGGAATTTGTCTCCTTAAATTGGGTTGTGAATCGAAAAATTAGACAAAAACATACATTTATATAAAGTTTAACACCGAAAAATACACTCAACTACTCACACACAACTTCTGAACAAGTATATAACCCTGTGGTGACTAATAGCATGAGCCTGTAATAAGTGGATTGGAAATATTGTCTGGAAGACTTAATTCTGCACCAGTTTTGATCCTGAAGCCTGATTTTGTTGAAGGACTTTACAACAAAAAATTGCTACGATTCACAAGTAATGGAGTGATTAGGAGAAAACTGATAATGGATATGGTTTTATTGGTGGAATCTTGTGACTTGCAGTGAGATTAAGAGACTAGGCTGGGATGCTGAACTAGTGAATGAGTCATATCCCTGGATCGAGAAGCAAATCGTTTATCAGCCAGAGCTCATGCCATGGCAGAAAGCAGTAAGAGATGGCCTGTTAGAAGTTGGGATTTCACCTTTCAATGGATTCACCTATGATCACAAATATGGAACCAAAGTTGGGGGAACCATCTTTGACAGGTTTGGCCGTCGCCATACTGCTGCTGAGCTTCTTGCCTCTGCCAATCCTGAAAAACTCCATGTTTTAGTACATGCTACAGTTCAGAAGATTGAGTTTGATACAACAGGTAGGTCAAAAAGTAAAAGAAATACTATGCAAATTAATGTTAAGGTTAATGTAAGGGAATGATAAAACTGAATTGTGTGATAAACAAATTTATGATCAACTTATAACTAGGAAATGGTATTATGGCACTTGTACTATTTTGATAACAGGGAAAAGGCCTAGGGCAGTTGGAGTTATCTTCAAAGATGAAAATGGGAAGACACACAAAGCAATTCTCTCAAAGAGGTCTGGGAGTGAAATCATCGTGTCGTCTGGTGCAATTGGAAGCCCACAATTGCTGCTGCTCAGTGGCATTGGGCCGAAGGCAGAACTAGAAAAGTTCAACATTTCTGTAGTGCTTGACAATGAGTTTGTGGGAAAGGGCATGGCTGATAACCCCCTCAACACAATTTTTGTGCCCACTAATGGGCCTGTCAAGCAGTCCCTGATACAAACTGTGGGAATTACCAAGTTGGGAGTGTATGTTGAAGCCAGCAGTGGTTATGGACAGTCCTCTGATAGCATTCATTGGGACCATGGAATTGCTTCAGCTGAGGTGAGTAAACAAAAAACTGAAAAAAGGAAAATTTTGTAATAGAACTTGTTCTCAATTTGATCTCAATCATATTCTCCAGTAAAAACTTTTTTCCTCAAGAATTACTTTAGATTTTAATTGGGACTGTTTGTCTTGATTGTACTTTGTTATGCAAGCAGATCGGTCAGCTGTCCACAATTCCTCCAAAGCAAAGAACACATGAAGCCATTCATGACTACAGAAGAAGTAAAAGAAACCTACCACATGAAGCATTTATGGGAGGTTTCATCCTAGAAAAGATTGCCAGGCCCCTATCAACTGGCCAAATTAGCCTGATAAACACAAACATTGACGACAACCCTTCAGTTACCTTCAACTACTTCAGCCATCCGTCTGATGTAGCACGTTGTGTGGATGGTATACGTATCATAGAAAAGATTCTGAGGTCCAAACATTTCACCAACTACACGCAGTGTGACAAGGAAACGGTGGAGAAGCTGCTAAACATGAGTGTTCGGGCTAATGTCAACCTCATACCAAAGCATACCAACGACACAAAATCCCTGGAGCAGTTTTGCAAAGACACTGTCATTACAATTTGGCATTACCATGGAGGATGCCATGTGGGAAAGGTGGTTAGCTCTGATTATAAGGTCCTTGGAGTCGAAAGGCTCCGTGTTATTGATGGTTCAACATTCTTTGATTCCCCAGGGACTAATCCTCAAGCCACAGTCATGATGATGGGACGGTAAGATTATACTACAAGTGTTCTAAATACTCTAAAAAAGAACAATTGAAACTGTGATATGTATCTTGTGAAATTCACAAATGCAGGTACATGGGAGTGAAGATATTGAGAGAGAGATTAGGGAAAGCAGCTGGAGTGTAAAGGACCAGCACCAATAACAAGTAGCAGAGGTTCAATTTGTGTTTGTTATAGAAAAAAAAATTGTAATAATTCTTATACTCCTATTGTTTGTCTGGAAGTTATATGTAGAGAGACAGGGCCATTTGAAGATGTGATATTGCTAAAATCCAATGCTGTATTCAGTATCACTTCTCCTGATACTGCCATTTATGATCCTTTTTTCTGGTTCATCCATTGTATGTTTCTCAGCTGGAGTTTTCTTTATATGGACAACACTTTCCTACACTGAATCTCATGTAGTCTACGACTGTAATAATGCCATCCATTCTTTTTCCAAAGTAATTAGATAAAAAAGAAAGGAAGAGGTTAATTCTTTTGCAAAAATATTTATGAGCCACTAAAAACTAGTGGTACAGTTGTCAGAGTTCAAAAGAGGTTTGGTGACTTTAAGACAGAGGAAAAGGCTACCTAGTAATTGATGAGCAGCCATGCCCTTTAGATGCTACTTTCAGTTTGATAGATTCATAAATAGTAGCAGTCAATGAAGTTAGATCTCATCATAATTATTGTTTCACTAGTTTGAAACTAGGGCTTTACATACAAGTCAAACTAGATCTTGAGGAAGACTTAATTAGGAGGGACGTGCCAGTTTTGAAACTTAATTCTTTTGATTTCGAGTCGTACTCAAGTCATCTTATAATATTTTGTAAGATTGTTCAAATCAATTTGTAAGTTTAGTAAAAGAGTACAATTTCGTATATCGTAATAAGTCGAAAGTATGAAATCCGACACGAACAAACCAAATTGAAGAATAAAATAGACGAACTCCAACTTTAAATTGTTTCACATTGTGAAAAGAAGACTTTTGGCTCAACAACTTCAGGACCGGTTTCAGTTGATAACGTTAGCAAGGATAAGATGTTATCCCTACAAAGAAAATTTGAGACTCTGTCATTTAATACATTTTTTGAACCCTAAAAGTAACTTTTAGGTAAGATGAAGATTTTGTTGGTTTAAAATGATGAGCAGTTGAATGCTCATTTCTTACATTGAGCAACAATGAAGGCACTGGTTTTAATCTCTTCCCTTTAAAAACTAGAAATTAGAAGAGTGGAACAATTGGAAGAACTGAAAGTCATAGAAGCTATTTATTTTCATTCTCGTGAAGAAATACCGCTTATTTTTATTTTTAAATTTTTTTCGTCAAAATCAAAAATACAAATATATCTGCTAAATATAATTTTAAACTTATTAATATTTCACGTCTTTTAATACATAATGCACCATATAATAAATACATTTTTATTTTTATATGTATGTAGTTAATATAGAGACATAACTAATTCAAATATATTCTTAAACGAAAATCCAGTAAAATATTTTCAATTTTGAAAACGCTAGAAACATAAATTGAAAATGAAACTATATAGGCCCTAGAAATGCAATTTTTGGCAAGATTGCTTGAAAATTATGACTTACAGTGTATAAAATTACAATTAAATAGACTTTAGGCCACGTTTCGACCTTCAATTGTAGTGAGGAAAAGGAAAAAATATTAAAACTAAAGCATTAAGTTAGCATAAAAATATTTTTCTTTTAACAATTTTGAGATAAAATTTATCAATCCAAATAGATAATTGGGCCTATTTTGGATCCAAATAGATAATTGGGCCTATTTGGTTTTAAGACCAACCATTTTGTTTAACTAGGCCCATAAAGTGAAATCCAAAAATACGCAGTAATTTCCCAGTGGGCCAGTATGCGCTCTTTTTTTTTAACCCTCTCTCTAAACTTTGTTTGCTATGATACTGATCTCATCCTAAATTGAATATCCAATTCCTACCGTTGATCGATCAATTTAATTTAATTTTTTATATAAATAATATTTAATTAATTTGTTGGAAAAACAATTCAATACGTATCAAATATTATAATTAACGATTTTTATAACATTGAAAATATCAAAAAATTAGTTTTACTAATTTTTAATTAATTTATTGGAAAAACAATTCAACACGAATCAAATATTATAATTAACGATTTGAAAGTTTTTATAACATTGAAAATATCATAGAATTAGTGAACTTGAGTTAGTCAAAATAATTGGATTCTTCTTCCGATATGTTTGATATAAATATTCTAATTATTAATTTGAATAATAAATAAATCAAACATTTTAGAGATGAGATGAGCCCATATATAATAAATAAAAAAAGTGATCATCTTTAAAATTATAAAAAGAAAAAAGAAAAAAAATGTGAAAATAAAAATGTTTTATTTCCTAAGCAGAATTTTAGTGCAACAATAAAGATGAATTATGATTAGTGTTCTAATTAGGTAAGTTTTACCTACTAATAATAGGTAAAAGTAAGAGATGATGAGACAGAAATGAAATTCAATTGGCCCATAATTTCATTCTTTTAGTTCTTGTTTGGAAAAATGCAAAGCAACAAAGATGTTAATTAGGTGATGAATGGTGTGGGGTTCCTCTCCTACTTACTTTAATTTGTTAAACCAAATCCTTGATCTCCTTAATTTAGTGGAAATTATTTTCTATTATATTACTTTGTGTTAGACTCATTTACATGTTGATATTATTTTTTTATTATATTATATTAATTATCGTCGTATATACATTTTATGAATAAAATTTTTATATAAGATGAATAATCAATGACGATACAATAAAATTTATGGTTACGTAGTCTTCAACTCAAATCTTACCAAAAATATGAGTGTTTAGCTGGTTTTATAATTGCTGATATTGATTACTGATATTCCTAATTTAATGAATTTACTCAAGAAAAAATGATGTCATAAATTAAAAAAAAAAAAAACAATTAACATAATGTTGGACTTGATATGGGGTAATTTTGGGTGTCCAATTATTTTTTTTAATCTAATTTTGTTGAGTTTTTATATTTAATTTTAGTGTGTTTGGAAGTAGGAAACAATCAATTCAAATTTGGTTATGCATTTAAACTATAAAGGAGGAAATTGGAATTTAAATTTTGTGTTTGGAACCATAAAACTTAAAGAAATGGGTTAATTATTATTACTATCTTTCTTTAACAAAAGGACATACTTTTTATTTTTTCAGAGAGGGTTGATTAAATCATTCAATACATCAATATATCAAATATTAATTAAATATAAATAATAAAATAAAATATAATTTAAACAATTTGATTTATAAAAATAGATTAATACACACACTTCTAGTGGATTTTGCATACATAATCACTTAATTAAATTTTTTTAAAATCTCAATTTTACTATTGAACAAAATCCGCTGACAAAAAAATATTAAAAAAATGTCCAACTTAATAATAAAATTTAAAATCAAGCGCAATCCCAACATGACAAGCATTTTAGAAAATTTCAAAATTACCTAAATTTTTTTTTATTCAAATCCCATAAATTTAATTGTGATATTCCTCTAAAAAATTATAAAAACACTTTCAAATCCCACTAAAATTCAATTTTCAAATTATATTAGACCCAAACATTCCAAACTTGGCCAAGCACATTTTCTTATTTCTTCTTTTCTACACACTATGTACCTTAAACTAAAAGAAATCATTATTACATTTTAGTATTAGTACATGAGGAACAAAATTAATAAACAATTAGTCTTGTCATGCCATAGCAAAATGATAAAATAAAAAAGGACCCACCACCAATAACAGCTTATAACAAAAGGGTTTCAGACACTCAAATTATACTCCATTTACATAGAAAGATAGATAGTAGGTGAGCTGGAAACATCTATTTAGGTTCAAATAAAATACTCCTCCTATAAGTCGGACTCACGTTACAAATTTTGTTACTTTTTCTTTTTTCTGTGAAAAAAAAAATATATTTTGTGTGAAACTTATGTAATTATGTTATTCCTTTTTTAAAAGGGTTTGTAAATATAAAATATAGAGTACAACCGAATTGAGTTGGATTTTTAAAATTTATTTAAATTTTTATTATATTTAAAAAATTATATTCTCAAATTAAATTTTAATAATTAAAAAATATGGATCGAAATCAAATAATTTATTTTTTTTATATATTTTTATTATTTTTTTATTAATAGAATCGAATTTAAATTAAATTTGAAATCTTATTTTTAACTATCCATGGATTTTTTTCCTGTCCTATAGAAGGGAATAATAATACTAATATGTCATTAATTGTGATTAGGCATTGGTACTAATATTTATGTAATGCAGTCGCTAATTGTAATTAGGCATTGGTTAAGCAGTTCTTCTCTCTCTCTCTCTCTCTCTCTCTCTCTCTCTCTCTCTCTCTCATCACTTTCACTCTTCATATATTCTTCCAAAACGTTCTTCTCCCTGTGCTTTTCTCTCTCTAAAAAAACAACTCATTTTTCTCTCCCTACACATGACAGACAGAGTGTACCCATCAACGAAGCCAACCGCCCACGGCGGTGCCGCCCCCGCCCCCGCCGCTGCGAACGGCGCCGCTAATCCAACATTCCCGGCGAACAAAGCGCAGCTCTACAACGCCACGCGTCCAGCCTACCGCCCGCAGCCTCCGCCACGGCGGCGCCACCGCCGAGGCTGCTGCTGCTCTTGCTGCCTCTGGACAACTCTCCTGATCCTCCTCATCCTCCTACTCGCTGCTATCGCCGGCGCCGTATTTTATGTCATTTACCGCCCGCACCGCCCTTCGTTCTCCGTCTCCTCTCTTCAGCTCTCCAAATTCAACCTCACCGACACAACCGTAACCTCCGCCTTCAACTTCACTCTCACCGCGCGTAACCGTAACAGCAAAATCACCTTCTTTTACGACCAAATCTCAGTGAAAATACTCTCCGGCGATGTTGACATCGGCGACGGATCTTTTCCTGGCTTCACCCACAGTAAAAAGAACGTCACAACTTTGAGAACCGTCATTTCAAGCTCAAATACTCCTTTCCCCGACGGAACCGACATTTCGCAGCTGAAATCTAGCTTGAAGAGCAAGAATTTGCCGCTGAAGATTCAGTTGGAGACGAAAGTGAAGGCGAAAATCGGGAAAATCCAAACGAAGAGGCTCAGAATTAGGGTTACTTGCGACGGAATCAAGGTTTCAATCCCCACCGGCAAAACGGCGTCGGTTGCTACAACTTCTAAGGTGAAGTGCAAGGTTGATCCGAGAATTAAGATCATCAAATGGACAGTTTGAGAAAAATTCATGCAGAAGGTGTGAGAACATATTTTTTTACAAAGAAATTATTTCAATTTTTTTGGGTTTGATTTTATTTATTTATTTTTTGTTGATTTTGGTATATGATTGTTATTAGGAATTATTAATTGTCATATATACATACTTATATGTGTTTTTATAGGTTTAATTATTGGACATTATTTCATTGTTGAAATTTTATCAAAAAAAGGTTTGATTTGATTGGAGAATATTTAGCTTTATATTCGCCTTAATTGAAAATGTCACATATTACTCTAAGAATTTTGAGTCGAATTTCTAAAAAAATTATTTTTATTTATGAATATTAAGAATTAATTCGAGTTTTGAAAAAAAAAAAATATTGGACAAGTAAAATTGGCCTACTTGGGGTTGACTTGCATATGTCATTGACTATAGAGCCAAAATAGTTAGGCATGTAATTATGGCAATTAACTTGTAGTTATCAAATAGATGTTCAATATTCGGGAATGTTAATTACAATTCATTATAATTATTATTATTACTACTCACACATTAATTTTTGTAGTATAAAATGAATTTATGGTTCGGATTTATATAGAAGTGATACTTTAACATTCAAAATTAAAACCGTACGCATTTATTGATTGCAAGGCATGTCAGCATGTTAACCGTGTCTGTAACAACTATTGAAAATTGAAAATTTCAGCTGCCAATTTAAAAATGGGAAAAAATTTCTGAACCTAAGTATTAGGTGGAGTGCATGAAAATAAGCGGGCCGTGTCGGTGGAAAATTGAAATGGAATAATAATTGAAATTAAATAATATTAAATATATGAGTGGTAGAGCGAATAGGAGTATTAGAAGTAGAAAAAAAATTTCAATAAAATTTTATTCAAATAATAAATATTAAAATTCAAAATTTATGTGATGCATTGATTTCGTTTTTTACTAGATGTATGATTATTTATTTAAACTTTTATCCTAATTTCTCCATTTTGATAAGAACTATGTTGTCTGATTATTTATCACAATTAGTACTTCATATTTTGATATAAAGGGGGGAAAAAAGATGAAGCCAACAATATTTTCCTGAATTAATAACAAGAATTTAATTTGGTGTGTCCAAAGAAGTGTGAATAAATTTTAAGAACCCACTTTCCAATTCTCTCCCCTCACGCAATATAGCATATGCAGGAAACATGTGAACTGCCTTTAATTTGCCAGAGATTAGCACAAAACAGAATGAAATTATAAAAAAAAAAAAATGAAAAAAAAAAAATTGATTTTGACACCATGTGAGAATATGCTTTGCTTACCACCTTAATTAGCTTGTAGTATATTTGTTTTCCACCTAATATAGTATTTATTATCCGGTATGTGTAGGGTTGTATATGAATTGAATCAAGTCGAACATCAACCTTGATTTTTTATCGAATTTAAAAAATTATATTTGACCTTTGTTTGATAGTTAATCGAGTATAGTTTGAACGAATTTTAATCGAATCTAGTTTGAACGAATTTTAATCGAGTGTAATTTGAACGAATTTTAATCGAATTGAATAAAAATCGAATTCAGTGACTTGATCTTTTTATACCTATTTTTTTATTTTTTTGAGCCGAATTTCATATTTTATCGAATGAAAAAATATATTTATGTTTGTTTTGTTAAGTTAATGAAACAATTTCAAACGAGTTTTTAATGATTGATCTCGAGTCGATTATCGAGAAATTTAATTTATTTTTCAGTCATAGTCATTTATGAAATTTTAATAAAATTTGTAATAAAAGATCTTGTCTTGTTTTATTTGAAAAAAAGTATTGCCAAAATAAACATGTTAAATTAAAAATTGATTGCTTATCTTGGTAATGTGAGCAAATTTTGGTTATGCTCTGGAGTTCCAAAACATCAAAATTGCAATTTTTTCAAACCTAAATATAAGGACACAATTAAAGAAATTGGAGCTGGCTTAAGTGAATTTAATTTAAAAAAAGTATGATTAAGCATTTCATATAAGTAGAAAGAATATCATTAAACATTTTGAAAACATTTGATAAAGCAAATGACAATACTATTAATAATTTCTATTTCTAAGTGGTTATTGTAATGACATTTTGTGGTGGTCAATTTATTTTTCAATGAAAATGATATGTTTCATCGAAGCTGTCCTGCTGTTGGATTCACGACGGTCTTAGGTGGTATTTTTTAATATGGACCATTACAAACTTCCAACTCATCCAGCTCAACACTTGTATCAATCATTGAACTTGTACTATAATTCAAAATCAAGAAATCAATAAACTTGTCTAGTTGAAAACTTCTAAGCTAACACTCGATTTTAATAAAATATACTAAAAAATAATATAATTAAAAATTAATAATAGAATGTTTGGATATCGCTTGCATTTTTTTAGCATTCTCGTCTAATAACCTATAAAACAATGATTATGTGTGTATGTGATTAAAAAGTAACAATGTAGAAATAGCATTTAGTTACTTTATTCACAATCATAAATTTTAGATAAAATAATATTTTTTTTTATCCAAAACTTATTATAAACGAGACACTTACAAGTTGTATTCCATGGATTGTCGCATATAAATTTCTAATTCGATAAGATTGACAGGTCATTTTTCATTGCTTCTCATTTTCTAAGCCCAAAGGCATAGCCCATATGGCCCAGGAAAAACCCATGCAGTCCTTGAACATGGCTTTTATTTTCCTTTTACAGCTTTTCATCATAGACAGAGCTGTAATAACTGTCAATTTCATAGCAGAATCTCTATTTTTCTCCTGCTTCACATTTTGAGCCAGAGAAAAGTGGGATCTCCCAAGAACAAAGATTTATGTTCTAAAAGTTATAGATGTAATAACTAAAGAAAAAAGCTACTTGATTTCATGTTGGGCAAGTTTCCAGCTCATATGTTTCTGCTGTACATATGTGTGACAAAATTGACTGCTTCCTAATAACAAGATATTCTTGAAATCCAAATGGTGTTTCATTTACTATCATTAATATAGGTTAAGTGTATATTGATGATGTAATTTTATATACTCATGTAACGATTATATTGAAATAGAAGATAAAAAAATAAATGATATTTGAACTATTGACTTGAAAATAATTTTAAAAAATAGCTGAGTTATTGATGGAGCTAATCTTCTGGTCCAGATTAATATAAGACCCCTATCCTTCAAAGAAGTTCTTCCTCCTCTCAGGAATGAAAAAAATAAATGTTATCCACCAATATGAAAACAGTTAAAAAAAAAAGGCAATTACGTGGAAAACAGAGTTCGTAATTGTAATAATATAGGCCACAATATGAATCACATATATGTAAATATGTAGATCGGGTATTGATATTTACGCAATAAAATTATCGATTCACAAATCTCGGATAAAGCTCGTTTACAAGCCTCATTTGTGGATTGAATTAGAAACATGTCTTCAAAGTTCTATATTTAAATCAACAACGAACATACTTTTCTTGTTGACAGTAAATAACTATTAAAGTTATTCATTCAATTATACATCTAAAATATTTATAGTTTTATGGTAATATTTCAAGAAAAGACGGAAAAAAATCATATACAAAGAAAATTATAAAGAATCTTGGAAGAATACATACGTACAATCGTACATTATTTTTTATGGGGATTTAATATATATAAGAGATATATATAAAAAAAATTTTAATTATCATCAACTCAAATATAAATGCTAATTGGATTAAGGGTCTAAACCCAATCTAATTTTCAACAATGATAACTGCATTACACGAAGAACAAAGTTAAGAAGCTTCATTGTGTTACCACCATATAGATAGATGACGTAACAATTAACATCAATGACAATATTTCAGTCAGGTTTGGATGCCTATCATGGCTCATTCAACGTACACTCATACAATGCACCAATACATTAAAAATTTCTTGTTTAAGTGAGAAAAAAAAATCATGGGAAATTGATTCAACTATTGTCCTTCCACAATTTTCTCTATGGACAACATGAGCATTCGTATTTCTCTTCGATAAAATAGTCTGCACATTTATACATAATTTAGAGAAGCAAATATAGGTACAGAGCATTGTAGAATGGATAGAAAATTCTAAAATAGTTAGCGAAGATTATTTCTTTTTTTATAGTTATGTACTTAAATATTCTTGTTGAGCTTTGGACACCCTTTCCTTACCAGATGTTTCAATCTCAATTGTTCATTTAAGAAGATAGATAAAATAATAAAAATAAATGGAAAGACCTCCTATTTTTAGAAAAGTTCCTATATCTTTTTTCTACGACTGCCTACTATTTTATTTATCAAATTCACAAAAAAATGTAATAATACCTGCAACTTTCTCTTATAACTCCTACTATTTTATTTATGAAATCCACATTCTTCATGTTTTCTGATAGCAAATCCTAGCTATACAACTGCTAAATTGATAATTTATTTATTGGTGGTACAAAATTTTAGCTCTCTTTTTCCGCCAATGATCTATCATTTGTTGAGTTCTCTATTTGTTTGTTATATTCTATCACACAACATATAAAAAGGAGAGAAATGAAGGAAAATATTGTATTTAAAAAAAAAAAAACAGTAAAAATATTGTACACATACGAAAAGGTCCATCAATCAGAAAATTTAATTTTCTCCAACGTCAAGAATTATCCAATAGAGGACAACACATGGGATAATATACTATCTTGAGTAGTAATAAACAATATGATATCATTATTGCATTCCTCCATTTAAAAACTATGATTATGATCTATCGCCAAGAATTATCCAATAAAGGACAACATATTAGGTAATATACTATCTTGAGTAGTAATAAACAATATCATATCATTATTGCATTCCTCCATTTAAAGAATATGATTATGATGAGAAAATAAGTAAGACGGCGAGTGTCATGCCTGCAACTCCAAATTCACTCCCCATAGTGTTCCATCCATTTCTTTTACTATGACCCCAAATATTGCTTGTTAATTGTGCTGTGGCAGCATGGTTTCGGCTGGTGTTTGAGGTGGCCGACAATCTTGACAATATTGCTTTGTCTTGGTGAATTAGGGGGCAAAGATACAGTGGGAAATTATAATGGAATAATTTCATTAGTAAAATGCATCTGACTTCGAATTTTACTAGAATTGTTTGTTTAAATTTTTATTTTTATTTCTTTCCACTTAATGTGAATTGTATTGTCTGATTATTCATTTTAAAAACTTAGTACTTTATATTTGGATGTAATAATTTAATCAAATGTTTAAAAAAAAAAAACGAAATAACCCAACAATGTTTTCCTGAATTAATAGCAATAATTAAATTTGTTTAAAAACCACATTCCAAATCTCTCCCTTCAAACCATACTAATATAGCATATGCAAATATGTAAGCAACATCTGAACTGCCTTTAATTTGTCAGATATTAGCACAAAAGAGAAAGAAATGTATACAAAAAAAAAAAAAAAAAGACTACTATGAACAGAAATGATTGACACCACGAGCTTTAGTATAGTAGTCTTCTAACTTTTATTTGGAAAAGTTTTTCCAAAGTAAACAGGTTAAGGTAAAAATTGATAGATAAGTTAAAGTAAAATTGATTGTTTTTCCAAAATAGACAAGTTAAGGTAAAAATTAATCGATAAGTTAAGATAAAATTGATTGTTTTTCCAAAATAGATAGGTTAAGGTAAAAATTGATCGATAAGTTAAGGTAAAAATTGATTGCTTGTTTTGGTAATAGGAGCAAACTTTTAGTTATGCTCTTGACTGCAAAGACATCAAAAAATTTCAAGTCTAAATATAGGAACACAATTTAAGGAGTTCAAGCTGGCTCCACTTAATCCTATGATATTTTAGGTTATTCATATTTGTAATGACATTTTGTGGTGGTTTACTAATAATTGATTTAACAAATTATGGTTTAACTTACACCATATACATATACATATACATACACACACGTATGTGTGTATAATTGGTGTATGGACTAATAATGCAAGGGAAGAGCGAGTTTATAATTTTTTTAAAATAAGATATTTGCAGAGAGAGATGGAACTAGGGCTGCGGCTGGCCCCCTTAACTCCATAAAAATTTTAATTTCGTATAAATTTTATATATAATTGTTAAGTTTTAAAAATTTTCTCTCTCTAAAAAATTAAAAACACATAATTATCTAATATTTTTAAGAAAAAATAAATATTGCTCTCTGATTATCCTTTAAAAGAAGTTATTAATAATTTCCGTCATTAATTAATTAAAAATTAATCATTATTAACATTTTATAAACTTCATAATCTTATTTTATTCACATATTTCAAACAACTTAATTTTAGAATAAGATATAACATTTTACAACTTCATAATCCTTTATAAGAGTTTATAAGATATTTTAATTAAATTTAGCCAAACGTTTTCTGTCTAAATATATAGAAACATTTGGCTCCTAAGTAAATCGAGCTCAATATAGAACTAGCATATGTGTTGGAGGATATGTGATGTGTGAAAACAAGCAATTAACATGCATTACCCAACAAACAAAATAAAGAATTTTTACTAAGATAACTTTATATTTCCCTTCTTCATCTGAAGGATTTTTACTAAGATAACTTTGTATACAACTAATTATCTGAATTTGCTGCCAATAAAGAATGAAAAATGCTTTATGGCAAAACAAAGGACAGAAATGAAGAAAAAGAATGTAATAAAAATAAAAATAATATACAACAAGAAGACTCACTTCTCTACAAAATTTGTTATTAATATGTTCAAATATCACAGTTTGTGAGGGTGAAGAATGTGGCAGCAGCCTTTAGATCATGCTGATCTTGAATATACGAAAAGGGTCCATCCTCTTCCTTGAATGTGGCGTTTTCCTCTGTCAAAATGGCATTGTTGCTGCAATAACATCAATTTGAATTGATATAAGTCGAAATCAAATAAAGTAATATTAGGTAATATTGTTTTGTTGCACCAAATTATATGAATCTGAATGAGCACAAGACTAATTTTCTCCATCCTCAAGAATATGAATAAAGAAAAAAAAAAACATGGTATAATATACTATGCTTATGTCTATTATATTATATAAGGTAATATACAAACCTTTGTAGAATGTTTCCATGAGAATCAAATTTGAACTCATGTGTCTCATCATCATCACCTGACAAATGATCAAGAATGGTCTTCATATCATGATTGCATTCCTCCATTGAAAGGCTCCTCATATGATGATGATTATGAGGAGGAAATGAAGAAGACGTAGATTCTGCATGTGTATTCACATTTCCATGCATGCAACTCCAAGAATTCACATCATCTATAACCACCACCTCATCCTCCGCATATTGTCCCCTCCATTTCTCTTTATAAGACACCAAATGGTCCATGTTAATCGTTGAATCTTCACCATTTGGCTGAGGTAGCGGCGTCACCTGTTGCTGGTGGCTTGCGGCCGCTGCAGCCCGGCAGAGAGCAAGGTGGTGGAGCACAATCTCAAGCTCTGTCTTGGCCAGGCTTATCTGTTGTTCGAGGTCACGTATAATTCCATAGCAGCCACCGACAGGGTCGGCAGCGCGTGCGTCGGATTGAAAGATAATGGTGCGCATGGCGTGGTCTTTGGCTGGTGGTTCGAGGTGGCGGACAATCTTGACAATGTTGCTAACACCGAATAGACGATGAGCATTCAAGAACTGTCGTTGGCGGTCGTGGGGAAAATAGGGGGCGAGGATGCAATCGGCAGCGCACTTGCGGCGTTGGTACTTGCAGGCCGCGCAAGCTTGGGTGGTGGAGCCGTGGCTCCGGTGATGAGGGATGGTATTAAGGCTTGTATTAGTGGTGTTATTATTGTTGTTGGTTGTCGCGGTGGTAATTTTTTCGTCTTGATTATTGTGCACGACAATGTTGTTGGATTGCATGGTGGTTAGATATATGGTGGTTTTTTGTCAAGTGTGTGTAGTGTGTGAGATATCGGTGGCGGGTGCGGCTCCGGCGGGGATGGGGATGGGGATGGAAATGGAAATGGGGGAAATGTTTTTTATGTTTCTTGATTGAATTAAGGCTTTGTTTTTGGTGTTTCTCCCTTTTTTTTCTCGTACCAAGGAAGTCAAAGGTTGAAAAGATATAGGCAACATGAGTTTGAGAGAAATGAAGGGCAATGTCACAAGTGTTGGGAGACAGAGACATAATGTGATGTGGAAATTATGGTGGTTCAAAGTCCAACCGTTTGTGAGTCACAAGATATGACTCTTTAAAAGCTCAAAATTGTTATGGTAAATTGCACAAGTAGCTAAAGTAGTTCATGAGTCGAGCTCAGGTTTTATTTACATTAACATATAAAAGATTGGAAGCAAGTTTTAGCACAATCCAACCCACATTTGAGTCTACAATTTTAATTAAGAATCTAGCCCTTTACATTTAGGGTGAGGTTGGACTTGTATTTTCTTTTCAACAATGAAAATGCAAAAGATTTCATACAAATTTTAGTTATCTTTATCGAACAATCAATATAAGAAATAGAATAAAAACTTAATGACTAAAAGGAAAAAAAAAGAATATGGCAACAACTAAATTATTTTTTACTCTTTGAATAAAAGAAGAAATATGAAATAAATTCGAAGCACACCTTAAGTATTCATTATCTTTTGTTCAAGTTAATTGGATTGTACTAGAAGAAAGGAAGCATATGATTCTTTGTATTTTTGTTAGTGAAGATAATTAAGAATGTGGCTTTTGAAAATATGAGTATCAAATGTCTAATTAATCAAATATTCATTATCTTTTCTTTGAGAATAAAAAAGGAAAATACAAGGTGATTTTAATTTGGGCTAATTTAGTTTATGTAGGCCTTTTAATGAATAAAAGAACAAGAAATTTGGGCTATTGCTAGGGTTGCAAGAAGGCCCAATTGTGAGGACCTATGAACCAAAAGATCTCAAGTTTGGGTCTAATACAACTATTAGGGCCTAATAATTCAAACTGAGCCCAAGGACTGAGCCTAGCAGTTCTTCTTCGGGGGCCCACTTGGAAGATCGAGAGTGAGGTAGTTAGCCCAAAAGCTTATACGTCGTCGTATTCCAGTTCAATTCTAGGAAGAAAAAACTGAAATAGAAAACACACACAGAAGCAGAACCGATACGTAATTAGAGGAAGAAGCTGAAGTGGGTGGTTCCATTGACAGATTTTAGAGCTTTGAATTAAGGTTCGACTTTCTGATTCTTATTTTTCATTTTCTTGTTCATTTGAATTCGTCTTGTTATTGGAATATATGATATATCTTTGGTGTGGTGGTGTTGAATCGTGGGTTGTAATTTTTTTGCTTTATTTTAAGTTTTTAATTAAAGGTTTTGTTTTTTTTCATTGATATATTTGACCATTGATTTGTGCCAATGATTCTGTTTCTTGATTTGGGTTCATTTATGTTTTTTTGTGAATTTATATGCATTAGGGCCAACGGATGTGGAAATATAGCTTTGTATGTTTTTTCTGTGAAGGGATTCTTTTTTTTTTTCTGATGAAGCTGATTTATGAAATATTTTAGATAAGGCGTTGATTTGTGGGGTACCAATGAAAGTTGAGTTTGAATTCGAGCTGAGCTTCCGAACGAGCACTTTGATTTCTAAAATTCTCCCTCTAATTTATGCGATTAATTTCAGTAGCTTTTTGCCCTCTAATTGACAGATGAAGGTGGAGGTCATGTGGTTGCCTATGAACAATTCTTTGTTGACCGCCGGCTTGGAGTGATAGGAATTGAATATCTTTATTTACAATGATTTTACTATGTGTGTGTGTGGGTGTGCATGTGTATGCAATTTTAAATCTTCTTTATTTAGATCACTAGTGAGGGATTGGAATGTTCCTGGTGACTTTTTCGTGTACACAGAAAAATAGCATTATATTTAATTAGATTGATTGGCATTGGGAAAAAAATGATGTGGAAGAAGATAGATTTTAGTTATTTTTATTGATGATTTATAGCTGTGGTTTACTGTCGGAGGTAGGAACTCCTATTTGTTGGTGGGAAGCCAGTTTCGTTCTCTATGAATTGGAACTTGTTGTGTTGGAATTAGGCTGACATGGTAATCAAAGGGTCTGAGTAGCATAGCTGTTCAGTGTAACCCCTTGAAGAATGCCAACATTTACATATGATAATATGATAAACCCAAAACGAGGCAAAGACACATCAAATCAAATCTGGAATCAAGATCCTCAAGTAGTAAAGATATTGTCTGTCTTTTTAATTAAAAGGAGATGACAAAGTTGGGAGACTCTCCTTTTGATGAATCCATCCTTATATAATCTTCTCTGCTTTTGATCTTCTTGCTCCACCTGCTGGCGGCATCTTGTAATAGTACTTTTGTGGGAAAGAAGATACATTCTTCTTAAGTTACCTGAGCTATTCCCTACTAATGTTGATTAATTCTTGCTCCTTATGAAAGTTTTTAGTGTTGAATCACATGTATCTGGAAATGTAGTTGACTCTCCATCTTCTATCCCATATTGTTGACGCTCCAAAATTTTACTGGCTAAATAAATTTCTGTTGTGGTAAACAGAGCTGGTCTGCATGGTTATGGTTGGCTTCTATTTTATCAATTTTTAACAACTCAACCATATCTCGAGCTTGATTAGGTATTCGATTAATGCACATCTCTTGTTTGTCTGTCCTTTAACTTTATCTTTGAATTGGGATTTTGACACATAGTTGGAAGTGACATTCTGGTGAAATTTGTAATATCCCTTGATAAAACAAATTGTTCGCAGTTATGCTTGCCTCATCCATATTTACTAGTACGAATAGTTCTGAATTTTATGGATGATCAAATTGATCACTACCCTGAATTCAGATATCTTGCTTTGGGGAGGGCAAGGTTGTATTGATCTTTTCTGCCTGCGTTAAACTTTTTTCTTGTCCAGAATTTGTATTCCGACTCCCATTTATTTTTTGATTCTGTTTGGAATATCTTGATCTAACAAAACTGATATTAAGACGGGTATTGCAGGTATCATGTCGATAAAACCAACAGTTGCATTAAGAGCTATATTTGTAGGAGGAATTGCTGCATTTGCTAAAATTGGAGCTGCAATGAAAGCTGCCGGTGGAGTGAAGATTGGTGCCGCAACAGCTGCTATGACTGCTGCGGCAACCGCTGCCATTTCAGGATCAAAACAGGATCCAAATAATGCTCCTGCACAATCTTCAAAATGACATCTTGAAGCTGCAAATGTTCCCGTCTATATTTTGGGAGATTTTGATATGCTGACTAGTGCATTTCTTGCAATAAGATGTGTAACAATTAGTGAAATATTGTAGCATAACAGTTTTTGGCAGTCATTAGGGTTGATTTCTCAAGCTACTCAGGGTTAGGTTGTGTAATCTGCTGAGTGATGAACACGTGATGAAATTTTGTTGTATTGAAAACTTCATTTTCTGCCTCTGGACGGCAGTGGAAAAATAGTTCAAGAAAATTGTTTTAAGTGATAGTCATGCCCTTACCTACCCTGGTTTTCAATATAGAGATACATGTATGTGGTTGTAGCAGAAAATTATGTAAGATGAAGAATGGCAAAGTTGATGACGAGGAATCTTTTGCTATATCTATATATACTAGTTTATATATATATATATATATATGTGAATATGTCAAAAACGAAATACAACTCTACAAGGGCATGCACCTGCCTATCTGCCATCATAAGTCCATGCTCAAACAAATTCCAAATATTAAAACAGAATAAATTATATAAATCCCAATTTTGATGGCCCTTTCAAATGGACAACATTATGCATAAACGATTGCTTATAAGTTAAATCATAATTAAATATTTTTGAAATAAATGTATTTTCTCGGTATCAAATCATCAACAGGGTCAATCAATTTGGATTACAATAATAATTATAATAAGGTCAATTTGGATTATAATTATTGTTATGACTATAAGAAAGCCCAATCTGGATTGCTAACATGTTATAATTGTGAGCATATTCTCTTACGAGTGTGACTATACCAAGAGGAAAATTTTGAAAAACTAGTTTTAATTTTCAGTACAATCGTTTACTACAATTAAATGTAATATTTTTTATATCCCAAATTGAATATTTTTATTTCTACCATGTTCATATCTAGTTTCCTAAAATAGCAATTTATTTTTTATTTTTTATTTGGAAAAGTACCATAATACCATGTGATTACACTAAATCTTAATCATTATTTTTCTATGTTACAAAATAAATACATTTTTAAATTTTCTTTTAATTCGTATTCATTAAGAAGAATGACTAATTATGACTCTTGGCAAGACCTTTTGTCATCTTTCCCCATGTTCATGTGTATATATATAAGAGTACCTATTATGTAGGGGGGACAGCCTTATGGGCATCACCTGATCCATTCTTGGGATTGAATCCCACTTTCACCCACATCAGGAGTCAAACAGCATCTCCCCAATAAACAGCAAAATCTAACCATGTTTTCAACTTACACATTTCAAGAATCTTTCTCATCAAAGAATCCTATGCTTTTGTACTTAAACCATTTTATACACCCCCTCACTTTTTTCACAATCATTTTCTTTAGGGCTCAAGTTTTACAGAGAGACAAAATAAGAACAAGACTGGAAAAATAAACCATATATCTAATCATTCAAATTTCTTGATGCCCTTGTTAGGCATTTTTGTGTGATGTAAAAACATTCTCTGCTACCCCCTTTTTTTTAAATTTTCTTTTTAGGTTAAAAAGAGATGAATCAAAAGGAACTTCTTTTTCAGACTGATAACATTGCATTCCAAATTCCATGCATGATATATGAGCTTGAACAAGCCTTGTACGTCACCATCCTGGAAATGGATTGATTCCCTTTTTCAGGTATATCATCTAAGTTAATTTTCCAATATCATGCAATCAATATAGGAACAAGTGCAAGGAGAGAGATGCATTTATGTGGTCCAAGCATTGAATATTAGTCTTAAAAAATCTAAGGTGTTGTAGTATTTCAAGAAACTAATTAAGAATGTAGATCTTGCCAATTAGAAGTAGTTGGTTTTCGAAAAATTCTTACCCGAATTAGATTTAGATATACTTGACTGCTCGCCGATTATATGACAAGTTTAATCCAGTTACTATGTGATTAGCTTTATTTGGTCAAATTCCACCCGAACTAGAATTGCAAGTATTAGCCAGGAGCACAAAAAGGCTAGATTACCTCAATATTCTAGTTTTCTCCTATGAGAAATAATTTAATCATACATTAACAAGAATTGCAGCAATTGAATTAGTCATAAACAGACAATCTAAGCAAGAGGAGTTTATATATCTATTAGCTAGGGTTTCAACTTTCAAGAGTTTCTTCTTCCCATTTGGAATGAGTACTCAAAAGTATGAGAGACTAAATTAACAAAATGATCCAAGATTGATAAACATAAAGGGAAATTTAAAGGGTCCTCAAAAGGGCTAACCTTGCCAAGATTTTTGGGATTGGTTCTGATGCTCATTACAAGCATTACTGTTCATGCAATTGCCTAAAGCAGTTATGTTTAGAATATCACTTTGAGACAAAGGCCTTAATCCAAGAAATCCCTTGTCATGTTATCATTCCCACCACCTTCATTTCCACCAGAAGTACTTCTGCTGCTAAACTGACCAAGGGTTGCATGGAAACTTTCATGATCTTTCTTTGATGGATGGTTCAAGATCCCACCAAAGGCAATGTCCTCAAATGTAGACCCTTCAAATTCAGTACTTGAAGAGAGAGGATGGGGATTGTTCATCATCATGTCATGAAGCAAAGAAGAAGGAGGAGGGTTAGGATTGCCACCTGCTGATGCACCTGCACTTGTACTACCACCTGTCACTGCAGCAGCTTTATTCCCATATGAAGCCAAGCCGTGGATAAACTCATCACGTGAGGACAAGTTTAGACCAAAACAAGTTGTTGCACTGTGACCAGAATCACCAGCATGCACGTGAGCTTGGTGGGGTCTGGTAAACACACCGGCGGATGGTGGGCATTGGGTGCTACATTTTGCACCCATTTGTGCTGCTTTCTGCAGCAATGCAGTGGCTGAAATGTGTGGAGAGGCTGGTGGTGGTGGCGGGTGGTAGGGGGATAGGGTGGCGGGCCCCAGGCTACTGCTAGGGTTAGGGTTTGGATTCTGATCATGATCATGGTTTTGTAAGAAATTTTGATTTTGTTGAAAATTTTGGAAGACTGATGATGGGGTGGTGAGGTCAATGGGTGGTGGGCCTAAACCTGGCCCAATGATTGGTGGACAAGGTAGCCAGGTTGGAATATCTGGCCTTAGAATGAAGTTTTGTTGCTCTTTCTTTATTGGAAATGGGAAGTCTTGTGCATTATTGAGTTGGGATTGAACTTGTTGGAGGCTTATCTGATGAGTTATTGGTGAAGAACTTGCAGCAGCAGCTTGTAGTGGGATGCTGCTGTTTGTAGTTATTGATCTTGCATTTTCTTCTGCTAGAGCATCACAGAAGGCCCTGTGTGTGATAAAACTATCCCTCCTGGAACCAAAAAAAAAAAAAATATATATATATATATATATATATGAAAAAGAAAAAACATGGAAAGAAAGTAGACAGTTAAGAATCAAGAAAAACAAAACAAAACACACACACACGCACACACTACACTACACACAGAAAAGAATCATGGGGTTCTGAACATTGTGTGACAGGTATTTCTCTGAGTCCAGATTTGATATTTTTATTTAAGAAAATATTAAGCAAACATCTCTGTTAAGTGCGCGCCTGCTTTCTGTCTCTAGTGTGTGGGATCAGTTCATTTGACGGGGGTATGGCAATTAATTTATACAATAATTTAATTACAAGGAAAGCATGTCCTTCATCGATTGATTCTCTCACTCAAGTTTGAAATTTGAAACCCCCTACAAGATTAGGCCCCAAAAAGGAGAATTCAGAAAAAGTAGCTAGCTAGGTGCTGAGCATTTCTACATGGTGACTTGGTTGAAGAAAAAAGAGAAAAAAGAAAATAAATAATGAAGAAATACCCTCTCCAGCTCACTAATTACAAGTCATTTCCACATAATGCATTGATGGGCTGTCTTGTGTTCATATTTCATGCCCCTTTGTTTACTAGATTAATACAAAATTATTTTGGATAAGAGTTACCTAGAGAAAAGGGTTCCACAGTCACATCTGTACTCCCTAGTGCCACAAGTTTTGGAGTGTGCTTTCCAATCTGATTGTACTGCATACTTCTTTGAGCATTTGTCACATTTCCACTTCTTCTCCCCATGCTTCCTGTAAAAGTGCTTCTTGATTCCTGTGAGGTCCCCCAATGCCCTTGATGGATCATGGTGCACACAACTGGTTTCTGGGCATACATACACTTTTTTCCTAACCTCCTTGCTTGTTCTCTGCTTCAGCTTCCATGGCAGATTGTGCCCTCTTCTGTGAAGCTGCAGATTTTGGTCCCTTTGGAACCCTTTGTTGCAAATTTCACACACAAACCTGTTGGTTGCCAAAAGGGTTCTTGGTGATAAAGCTATAACTTCTGCATCAGGGTCTATTTCAAAAGAAAAAAAATGAAGAATAAATTCTTTTGAAGAGATTACACTATCACATGAATCTATTATCTAAAACTTGAAAAAGAAAATTCAAGATTTGTTCTTTTGATTTTCTACCTGGATGGCCTGGCTGATTTCTCTTCTTCTTGACTGGCTGTGGACGAGGTTGATCTGAGGGAGGAAAATACTGTGGTGGATACATGCCACCATTATCATTTCTGTTGCTGGAAGAAACACTAGCTTCACCAGAAGCAGAAGTCAAATTAGACATGTTTTCTTCCATCATTTTCTTTCCTTATCTAACTTCAAAACAGCAGCTAACATCAGGAAAGGGATAATCATCAGCTAGAAATCTAAGTGTTGCACTTGCATCATGAGATGAGATGAGGCCACAGATCTTAACTTTTTTCTTAACTATAAGGCAGGATATGTGAGATCTAAAGACAAAAACACTAACCTAGAAAAGGCTAAAGTAGGTGAAAACTGGACAAAGGGAGGTGGAAGAATCAGGTGGAAGTGGCAAAAATATTTTGTTCCTTTTGAACTCTCAAAAACTAACTGCCTTCTTGATGATGGCTTCTTCCCCACCTTTGGAATCACCACAGGCGACAACTTTTGTTTCTTGAAAAAATCAAATATATAAAACCAGAGAGAGAGAGAGAGAGAGAGAGAGAGAGAGAGAGAGGATGAACCAAACCCCTCTGCACCAACTATTTTCCTTTCATGTCTCAATGGCTTTTCTTGCTAAAACCAAGAAAATCCAATTATAAGCATGCATGTAAGAACAAACAAATAAAACCATCTTCTTCATAGAAGTTTTCTTCTCTCTACACTTTTCTGTGTGTTTCCAGAGAGAGAAAAATACAGAGATGTGGATGAGAAGAAAGCCTTGCAAATTCCTCCACCCTTGGCCCAAAAACAAACAAAAAAAAAAAAAAAACACAACCCTACGGCTAACTCTGACGTGCACTTTCTGTCTTTACTTTTGTTCTCTTCTCCACACCCCAAAAAAAAATCCCATCTTTCTTTGTTCCACTCATGTGCTTTTGAATTAACAAAGTTAAAGAAAGAAAAAAGTTTTTTCTATTTTTTTTATCAAACACTTTTTACACTCCATTGCATACCACCTTTCCCTTATAAAGTAACTCCAAAAAAACAACCATGTAAAATAGAGATCTTGATTTGTATAGAAAGAGACTTTAGAGTTTGATTTGCATTATTTTTTCTTTCTTTCTTTTTTTTTACAGTAGTAAACTAGTCATGACAGTAGACCCCTTTCAGCTTTCTAAATCTTACAATGTACATGATTGAGTCATTGATTAAGTACTTTAAGACAAAACCCATGACTAAAAAAGAGTTATAATTATAGTTCATCTTTCATTTCATTGTCTGTAATCTTAGTTATACTAGAAATTTCTGACATTTTTAGCTGTCTATAGCATTAAGAATTTTTTGAAAAAAAAAAAGTCATATAATATGAAAATACAAAAAATTTATACTACTATTTGTTTCGAGCAGTTGTTAATCAAGAGAGATCCATATTTAATAGCAAAAAATGGTTATCGTTGTTGTTACTGAAATATAATTTACTATATTACTCAGTTGCGAAATTTATGATTATGGTTTCTTTAATTAATGTTTTTTGTTGATTTTATTTCGTACAAGCCTATACTGTAAAGAAAAAAAGTGGGGAGGGTTGCTTGAGGAAGAAATTAGGGTTTTGAGCTTGAAGAGTAAACAAGATTCAATTTGAGACTAGCCATGTTAACGATGTTAAGACTTGTTACATTAAAGAGATAAAATATATGCAAACGATGAGCAAGTTGTTATAATTGAAGCACTACGATTAAAACTAAATATTATTTAATAATTAAATAAATAATTAAAAATCATCAATCACATAAAATAAGTTACAACATGTAATAAAAATCATGGATCGATAACATAAAATATGTCACACCAACTTGGAGGGAAGAAGAAGAAAAATCCAAGCACACCAAGAATTAATTATGTATGATTTTCTTAAGTGGGCTCACAATTAGTGAAACTAATTATAGTTAATAACCTAGTTACATCTAAGGTAACAAGTCTATTATGAAAAAGAATAAAGAACTAACTTAGGTATTATATATTTGATGATACTTTACACTTCCTTTTGCATATGCCTACCTCTCTATTCTAGTAGTTCATGTTTCTATATAGACTAATAGTTAAAGATATATCAAATAAAAATTTAAAAAAATATATATTTTTGTTTTGTCATTATCCTGTTTTATTCTTCAATGATTTGGTTTTTGAAATGGGATCTTGCTTCAACCCAAGTCCCAACATGCTCTTCCAGCTCATCTGCCCTAATTAAATATTAGAAATATTTTTTTTATTAAAAAAAATATTTTTTTAAGATTGATATATAAAGTAAATTAACTATGGGGCAGACCACTATGCATATATTATATATGTGTTGATGATGCAAATTAGTAAATAAGTAATCACACAAATTAATTAAATGTAATAAATTATGAAATCTTGTTATGCTTATAAATTAAATTCTTCTTGGCAATATATCAGAAATTCAATGTACAAAAGTTTAAATGAAATGTTTAGAAATTGAATTTTACAAAAAATCGTTGATAATAGACAAATTATGTACTTGTTACTTTATTAATGCCCCGAGTATTGCTAATATTGCTTCCCGAAATTATGAATTTAACAATATGCGTCACTATTTTATTTAGCATAACCAAATACTTATTTCCAATGATTTAAGTAATATTTATATTTTATATTTTCTTAATTTAGTCAAATATCATGGAAAAAAACAAACACGTAGATCTATATTTTATAAGACCGTAACTACTCCCATAATTAAATATATGCAGATATTTATTTTGTATTTCTTTAAAATCAAATTATATAAAATATTTTTTACAATTGTTTGATGAAAGAAAGTTTTAAAAAAAAGAAAAAAAACAGACAGGAAAGAAGCAGGCAAATATACAATATCCTCTCGAGAGACTGATGAAGTGGGATAGGTGAAGAATATAAAGTATAAATGATTACACTGAAAATGGAAAAAAATAATTATCATTTTTACATTTCATTATTATACATTTTTATTATTGAACATGAATATGCTCTACTTTTGTTTGATAATAATTTTTAATATGACGTTTTATTACATATAAAAAAATTCTCATTTTACCTAGTAGGGTTTAATTTATTCAATCTCGACATCTTAATTTGAGTTTTTGCTTGCACATAGCTCATTTAACGTTAATTCGTGCAAGACTTATAAAAGTTCGTTATATAAATTTATTTTGAGACCATATACACTTGTATTATAGATATATTGCAAACAAATAAAGTTGTAAGATTTACGTTCGCAGTTTAAACAAAAAAAAAAAGAAATAAGAACTATATAATTGGGGTTTTCAAAAGTAGATTCAAGAGAGTTATTTTCAAACAATGAATTTTAAGTATTACAATTTTATAATTATGTTTTCAATGATTTGAGTTAAATATTACACCCTAATAAAATACGGTGTAATGATAGTAGTAGCTCAAACTTAAATTACTCAAATTCAATATTTTATACGTAATAAATAAATAATTAATATAATATAATATAATAAAAATAAAATAAAATTTATAATAGAAAATGGTATATTTCAATTCAAATGAACATTGAATTTGGAGAATCACCATAAATCAAGACTTTATGACTTATTTGGTTTAAATCGTTTTTTCATCATAATTATTTAAAGAACTTTTGATGATGTGATCAAATCGAAAAGACAAGAGGTATGAATTTTTTGAAAAGTCTGTCGCTTTTTCCACCCACCAAAAAAACATTTTCATAAAAAAAGTTTGGTTTCTTTTCTTCCACACATCCATATTTAAGATTTCTCAGCCAATCATGTTTTTCAAACAACATGAAAACAATTTATTAGCTTAAAATGTCATCGACTTGTTTTTTTATATGTTAACAAAGAAATAATCTAAATCAAACAATTCAATCAATTAAAAAAATATTTGATTATGAATTGTAAAGGTACAAGAAAAGAAAAAAAAAAAAAAAAAGATGATAATAAAGCGAGCCCAATTCCAAACCCATGTGTTTGGGACTGATTTTTAAAATCATAAATTGACGATTTTAATTTTTTATTTTAAATATATTCCGAACTCATCACATTTAATTATTTTATTTATATATTATCATTTTTTTTAAAAAAAATAGTAGTCTTATTTTTTAAAAATATATTTTTTAATATTTTTAAAATTATAAAATAAATCTAATAGTCAAATTCTGAATTTTGACAACTCGCATTATTCTCATCTCTACGTGATTTTGGGATAATAAAATAAATTTTTAACTAGGAATTATTAATCCCAAAATATCATAGTTATTAATATATAGACTTGATATAACTCAAAACCCACTTAAAAAGACCAAAAGTTCACGAGCTTCATTTAACTAACAGACAAATAATTGATTGAGAAATGAGTGGACCTACAACATACAAATTTCATTAAAAAGTTTGATATGATTTGCTTCATTTCACTGCATTTTAACTATTAACAATAATGAATGAATGGAAATGGGGGACACAATCTAAACACAAAATCCACAACCAAGAAAATGAAATGTACCCGTAAGAAAAATATAGATATTCCTATTCTATTACCCGACTTAATCGAGACACTCGCCGCGGTTCTATTAGTTAAAATTTATATTATATTCATACGGTATATATATATATATATATATATGCATAATTAAAAAATATTATTTTTTGTTTATATTTTGAACTATCGAATAATACTGAAATATTTAGTATACGTATTATATTTACTTTTATTTTGATAAATATTTATAATATTGAAATACAATTTAAAAGTTATTTATAAGTATTAATAAAATATCACATACATAAAAAAATAAAAAATATAATAGTTAATGGACATGCTAATTATTATTAAATAATTATCATTAAGTTATATTGTGGTTATAATTAAATAATATAAAAATACTCATAAAATAATTTTTACATAATTTAAAAATAAGTACAAACATAATTTATATAAAAATAATACCAAAATAAGCCATATGTTTGCTTATGAATAATTTTTTTATATTCCTATTTTAGTCGTACGTTTATAAATCCTTAAATTAACCATTTTTGTATTTTTTTTTCAATTTCTTTTATTATTTTTAATAAAAAATTATAATATACTTGTACGTATTAAATATCTAATTTTTTTCAATCACATATTTAACTAACCAGAAGCTGTAGTTGCTTAGGCACTTCATTTTACAAAAATGTATTTTACATTTTTTTGGGAGATCAATGTTTGTTTGGCATTTAAGAGAAAATATTGGAAACTAACATATTTCCACCTACCTAATTTTTTTTTCTTCATAAAACAACAATCCAATCAAATATCAACTCATAAAAAAAATATTTCACATCAAATATTATCACTATATTTGTTATCCTAAAAAAATCCATCCATTACTAATCAAATATATTTTCTTAATTTTTTTTTTCATAAAATAACAACACGATTAAACATCATCTAAAAAAAAACATTAAATTAAATGTCACCATGACATGATTTTTCAAAAAAATAAATCCATTTAAATACATATTTAATTTTACTTCTTATTTCTCCTAAATTACTTTCTCACTTTTTCACGTAAAATTAATTTTGAGGAGCAATTATGTCATTCAATTGCAGCTTTACATTTCTCCTTTTATAAACTTTATTAATACTGTAAATAGCATCTAACTCCTCTTCATTACACTTCCTCTTCAATTTCACCTACAATTAAATTATTTAAACCTAATTCTCCCACATTAATTCATTGAACTAGCCATAGTTTACTACTATTACTTAAATAAAATCTTTAACAATATTTTTTAATATGGAAAGAAAATTATAGCCCCTAAAATCTCTCATATTTTCTTTTCTCCAAAATCAATTATATCACCAAAACTTATCTTCCCAACCATCCATAATTGTTCTAGTTTTTATCTAATTTCCAAATTCCAAATGATTATCTTCTACATTTCAGTAATTCTTGTTTCTTGCAAATGTTCTATCAATAAGTTCTCCAAGGAAAGTTCATAGGATATGTACTCAAATTAGAGTTAAAGCAACACATTAAATGAAAATTTTATTTTTTATTAAATAATTTAATAATAATTATAGAATCTATGAAAGGCTCCACAACTATTTATTTTGTACTCACTTACAAAGGCAAAGACAATAAAATACAAGATTAAGATTATTAATGCAATGTTTAGACCCTAATTATAGAAAAGAAAAAAAATTGAATAACATAAATCAATATTTTTTAAAATTAAGAAAAATATTTAAAATTTATTCTCTAAAAAATAAGATAAGATCTAAACATAGAATAATACAACACACATTCATAGAGGAGAAAACGTGACTTCAAACAAGAGATGCGTTTTTAATGTAAAGAAGAAAATGTTCAAAACACAAAAACGCCGCTTGACCTGTACTCGCGTTTTCTTCTTGGAAACCAAAATCTTGTTCAATGGAAGTCGTAAGCGCAGACGGATCCAAAACCCAAATCAAACAGGGTCAAACTCGGGAACTCGGAAGAGCCCACGGCCTCAATTCCGTAGATAAAACCATTTCTCGACGCCAAGTTTCATTCTTCATCCCCCGACTTACAGACAATCAAAAAATCCTCCTCCGATTCGAAGTTCTTGGGAAAAACCCCATTTACGTAAGTAAAGATAATGAAGTCAAGATATTTCGGAGGTTCGAAAGAGGTGAAATGGAAAACGGCGATATGTTCTGCGTTTCGGCGAAGAATCCCGTTTGGTATGCTTTGAGAGAAGTTGAAGATGGCGGTGAAAGTGTTCGACAAAATGATTTAGAGAGTGAATTGGCTGGGAATTTGGAAACTGGTTTTGGGTTTAAAGGTGTTGAAGATTTGCAGCAAGAGGGTGTCGATATTTCTGATATAGATCCTGTTCAAGGTTTGTTTTCATAACTTAATTGCTCATTTTCTTTTCTCTCTCTGTTTTCTTTTTTATACTGTGGAAATTAGTTGAAAATTTTCTTTCAAGTAAAGTTTACATGGTGATTTTGGGTTGAAGTTGTTGGTTGTTGATCAGGAGTATTAGTATCAGTAATAATTTGAGCTGTTTCAGCTATATTTATTGATATGGTTTTGACATTTAGATTAATGAGTACATTGGCTAATAGCTGATTATTGATTCTAGTGAACTCTTTGCTAATTCAGTTGTTTTTTGTTGCAGAATTTGGGTTTCTGGTGATAGGACATGAGTTTGATTCCTATTCCAAAAAAATGATTCGGGATATCAAGAATTGGGATTGGTTTCTTGAGGAAACAGGAAAAGATAGTGAGGGTGATGAAGATGAGGGGAAGAAAGGAAAAGGGAGTGGAAGAAGGAAGAGGAAGAAAGCTATGGAGAATGACAACGAGGAGTGGTCGGGGGAGAGTGAAGATGACAAAGTGTTAATTAACAATTCGAGGAAGGCTCAAATGCCTAAATATATGACAAGGTCCAAGGATCATGGTAAACCGAATAAAGATACAAGCAAGAGTAAAATCCCCACAGGAAAGAAAAATACAGATGGTAAACCGAGTAAAGATACAAGCAAGAGTAAAAGCCCCACAGGAAAGAAAAACAGAGATGTGGATGATGAAGACGAGGATGATGATGATGAAACATTGGGAGGCTTCATTGTCGATGATGAGAACTTGGAAGAGGAGGAAGAAATTGGTGATGAAGTGGAAGATGAAGTAGAAGAATTAGCAGATGAATATGGCGAAGACGAAGATGAATGATAATCCAATCACAGATGGCAACTTATGAGGCCTGGATTTTGCTTGAGATGGTTTATATGTATAGATGCATATTGCATCTCTGTAACTCGTCTGTATGTTGTAAAGATCATATAATCTCCTAACTTGTTTTGTTATGATTTGTATAGATTCATATTGCATCTCTGTAACTCGTCTGTATGTTGTAAAGATCATATAATCTCCTAACTTTACTGTTTTGTTATGGTTAACGCAAAATCAGCTGGTTTTATAAACTGCTGAAGCATAATTGCACCATGGTATTTTTAAGGTTTTTCATTTAAGTTTTTGACCCCTTGTCTAGCATCTTAACTCTCAACATTTGATTCGCACTGTACAAAATTGTAAAATTACATTTTTTTCTACCCATAATAGAAAATTTCATACCCAAACTAAATTTGGCCAAATTCGAGTTAAATATAATTGGTCTATGCTCCACACTCTGCGGTGACCAATAAATAAATAACTAAATTTTGTTTACTAATTAGCTGGTCCTTTCAATAGTAGCCATACAAGGGCTTTTTTATAATTGGATCAGAATAACCGATTCAATCTTGGTTAATTCGTTTTAATTGACTTTAATTAACATGATTTTCAATTAAGCCGGTTAAGAATTTATCATTATTTTTGAAAAAATTAAATTTGATATTTAATTATATGTATGTAATTATTTATATTTTTGACTTTGTTAAATATATTTTTTAATTATTTATTTATTTATTTTATCTTTAAAATTTAGTATATAATGAATAATTTATTATATAAAATAAAATTAATTTTAATAGATTGATTGTACCGTCAGTGACCACCAATTTAATCGTTGGTTCCATTACGATAACATTGCATGCAGGAATAGTTTTGTTTACACACCTTCAACCCACCCCCACCCAAAAAAAGGAAAAAAAAGGAGGGGAAAAAGAAAAAAAGAGAAAGAAAGAAAGAAGGAAATGCAAGTACATTTAGAAACAGAATACCAAACATACCCTTATGGACAGAAAACAAAAGACTTTTCCTGTTCTAAGAAAGTTTATCCAGATTATTAACCCCCATACCACAGCTGACACTCCATGAATGTCAGTCCAGCAGTTCATCGAAGTGCGCGCTTTCTCCACAACTCTTAACGTTTCCATGCCCATATAAATTTAATCCCTTCAATTTGATAGGAATATACTGATAAACAAAACAAAATTTCAGAAGGAATGGCCAAGATTCTAATGGTCAAGGCCAGCTGCAGTAACCGTTATCTAACCACTCCTGCAATTCTTTCACCACCAAAAACCCAAGTTTCACTATCAAAAGCCATGGCTATGTGCTCAAGCTTTTGTCCCCAGAGGCCAATCCAATTTAGAGCCAAGCCCATTTCTTGTTTTCCCATTAAACCCCAATTTTCTGTTCAAGTTAAGGCCTTTTCTTCTCAAGACTCCAGTTCACCTCCCAAAGGTACTTTTGTGTATGTTGTGGGGGTCTGCGTTGCTAATGTGTTATAACTTGTTGGAGACCTATATGATGTTAATCAGATTGTGTACTTGGCATAATTGTTGTTCCTGTTCGAGCTTTATTGAAGATTTTTTTGGAAGGTTTTTTCCTTTAGTTTCTAATATCTGAAAACTGAAATCATAGATTTCTACAATTTTAGCAATGCAGGATTACTAATCTTTGTATCTGCATTGGAAGGTGCTGCTTAATCATGATGCACTTCTTCTTATTAACTGCCATGTTTGTGCATCTAATTGAAACATTTATAATCAAAGTGTTGAAGATATGTTAAAGTTTTGGACAAAGTTGGGATATATGAAAAGTTTAATGGGATTTTGGTTTTACCTCACAAGATTCTTGCTTGTGTTGTGTGTTTTCAAGTTTGCTTTGTTAATGCTTTTTTACATGTGAGAGTCCAATGCGCTCTGATAATCAAATAATATGATATTATCATTGTTTTTGTTCGTTGAAGCTTTAGTTAGGAAGGTTCTTTCTTTTTTCATTTCATGTAGAATTGAAGTGATGGATACTGAGATTTAATACAGAGGATAACTCAATTTTTGCATCTGAAATGGAAGAAAAAGTTTAATCATGAACGATTCTCCTTATAAAGGGCCATCCCATATTTGTATATTGTGATTGAATATTTGCATTCAGAAAGTTAAAGATATATGGGTGTAAAAGGCTTGGAACGAAAAATTTAATGAACTTTATGTATGCAAAACAGATGAGATGCCAGCTCGCATTGGCTTTTTGGGTCTTGGAATTATGGGTTCTCCAATGGCGCAAAATCTCATAAAAGCAGGGTATGAGTCGATTTATTTAGTCATTGAGTTTAAATTACTGCATGCACAGCTTCTAGGATAGAATTGCTGTTTTACCAGCTTTTTAAAGCTTCCTATTTGCTTACCAACTCCTTATATCTTTGTTTAACTTTTCAAGTTTTTCAAATCCTCAATGCTTTAGACACAGAACAATAATATCCTCTTGGTCATGCTTGGCATCTTATTCTTGAAAATGATGATTTTAAGAAGCAAAACTATCCATTTAGAAATCTCCTGATCCATTTTGCTATCCTCTTCATCAGATTTATCTTATGCAGAGGTAGAGATGTAAACAGAAATGCTATGTACATTTGTCTCTTGAATGTTCCAGTAAAGTGAAAACTGTCTCTTAATAATTTTTTGCCTTGTAAATTTTTATATTCTTATCGTTCTTGTTTCTGGGAGAAGGTCGATTATGGTTTTTTAGTACCTGGTGATACTTTAAACTTAATACATATAAATTCTTCTTCTGATTGATAACTTGCCGCTGACTGACTTGTGTTGTAGATGTGATGTTACTGTTTGGAATAGGACCAAAAGCAAATGTGACCCCCTTATCTCCTTGGGTGCGAAGTAAGTGCATGTTTAAACTTATTTGAGCGATTTTTTTCTCATTTAGAATGTATTTACTCCTGCGCAGTTTGGTCCTTTTAAGAGACTGTTGTGAGGGGAAGTTATGCTGTGAGTCATGAATTACTCTTTCTTGTGAGTTGAAATTCCCTCGGGGGAATAACATAATATTTCAGAAGATAAAACTGAAATAACATAATACTTCAGAAGATAATACTAACTCATCCCTTAAATGCATGCCATTGGGTGCTTGCAGTGCATATTTGTCTTATGTGTGCTTCATCAATTGGACCTTCACTAATTCTCCTACAAACCCAATTTGAGTTGATAGAAACTTAATGAGGAAATAGAATGTGAATAGCTTGTGATAAGCATTGAAAGTAACTAAAAATCGTTACACATTTTAGCATACACTTACAGGCTTATATTACTTGAGTTGATGTGCTCTTTTGTAGATTTTCTGAATTTCATTTTCGATAATTTAATGAGGTATCTGAGTAGCTTGAACCTAAAGGGCAACATGGTCAACATATTATCTTGTCTATCGATCTAACTATGTGTAAATTGTTTGGCATATGGTATCTTTTTCAATTTGCTTAAACAGGGATTATTTGATGCAGATATAAGTCCTCACCTGAGGAAGTAGCTGCCTCTTGTGATGTCACATTTGCCATGCTTGCTGATCCTGAAAGTGCAGTGAGTATAAATGTTTTTGGTGAATATATTTGCCTTGTCATTGCAGTCTCAGTTCATTAAGTTTCATTAATTTTCCAGGTGGATGTTGCATGCGGAAAGCATGGAGCTGCAAGTGGTATGAGTCCTGGAAAAGGGTACATTTTGCTGATTCCCTCATGAAATAAGTTTTTTTGTAGTTTTTTTCTGCAATTATCTTAAGAGTGCAGTTATAAGTTTAATAGTAACAAAATTAGCAATGACTTTAGTGGAAAAGCCGAAATAAACTGCTTTCTTACTCCAGATAAAGCTATCTTGCCTTTCAGTTTGGTTGGAGGTAAAATAAGAGTTCCTTTCCAAAAAATTCTAAGATCCATGACTTTAAGTTTTTAAACTTGGTCTAGTGCAGTTCATGTTTGCATTGTCTGAAGTAGATCCAGCTCTGGGCAACATTTGGACCAGTTGAAAACTTGTTTAATTTAGATTCGTGCATCTACAAAACTAGTTTCCCCATAATTAGGCAAGTCTATGTTCATTAAAACTTCATTATTGTTCGCCTAATACTTCCTTAGAAGTGACATTTTAACCAGGTTTTTAATTAGAACTCTATATGAAAGAAGTTGTGAAGAAAGCATATTTATTGATTGCTTAATATCGATGCACTTTATCACTTAAATAAGAGTTATGTGAATGGGCACACGATTGTAGATCTGAAATTTCATTGACCAAATTAAAGATCTGGCTCCAAATAGATATTGAAAACTGAACTTCACTGTCCCTTTGTCCCTTTAAATTTGAAGTGTAACTTATAGTTCTCTTTGAATGGGTTCCGTAGTTATGTAGATGTCTCCACAGTTGATGGTGCCACTTCCAAATTGATCAGCACACAAATCAAATCTACTGGAGCTCTATTTTTGGAGGTTAAGTTTTGAGGTTTCTGTGTCCTTAAGAATGGAAGACACATGAAGTCAGTTATCTCTATAAGAATGAAAAACACATATTTTCCTTTGTCTCAACAGGCTCCAGTTTCAGGCTCGAAAAAGCCAGCTGAAGATGGAAAGTTAATTTTTCTTACTGCAGGTAAAGACTTTCTGCTTCAGTAGTGGTGTGCTACACCAATTGACTTAATTAACTAATTTGAATTCTTAAACTATGGTTTATTAATATTCTGTTTACAATTATTATCCTCATTCCAAGGCTGCAAACTAAATATTTCCTTTCCGTTTTCTCCCTCTTAACATTCTGCACATTCTGGCCCAATTTCTCTATTATGTTGTATTACACGGTAAAAATCGGCTTGCATGAAGTGAAACCCTGGCTGCTGCAATCTTTCAGGTGACAAATCTCTCTATGAAACTGCTGCTCCGGTTTTAGACATCATGGGAAAGGTGATTCCTCCACTTCTATTCCCTCTTCTCTTTACCAAATGGCCTGATGTTTCTTTTCTCATTTATTTCCACAATTGTTCTAGTCAAGATTTTACCTTGGTGATGTCGGTAATGGAGCTGCAATGAAACTTGTTGTCAATATGATTATGGGAAGGTTCTGTGGCTTTCATACCTCCCTAACTCTTTCTTTCTTTCTGTCCGTTTCTTAACTACTATTTCTAAACCTAACTTCAATTGGTTTTTGCATGCTGAACAATTGGCAGCATGATGGCATCCTTTTCGGAAGGATTGCTTCTTAGTGAGAAAGTAGGTCTTGATCCAAGTGTCCTGGTGGAGGTATATCCTTCTAAATTTAATCCTATTGTGTTATGAGCTCTATTTATCTGCTTTAGATATTATCTAGAGGTTTGTATATTTTGCTTTGCGCTAGCAATTATTATAAATTTGAAAATATATAACTCTGGCTTGCTTACTTACACATAATCAATGCATGGTGAGAATGTGATAGCTGGAAATAAAAGGAAAAAAAAAAAAGAAAAATAGAAGAAAAAAAGAAGAAGAGAGAGAATCTTTGGGCTGTGGCACATTACTTTGTGTCTGGAAAGTAGATGTCTCAATTTGATTGCAGTTGGTGCAACCACTTGTATAGTTAACTGCTAACAATTATGGGGAGAAAGATCATTATTATTGGTCAGTGGAAGGACTTATTGACGAAGACATCATCGTATAAACGGGACTTTTGCATAGCCAAGATCCCATATATTGAAATAAATCGCGTTTTCATGAGCAGTAGAAGAATGATTTATTGCTTTTAAAATCCACACTATAATTCATGCATCATTAACTTTGCAGGTTATCTCCCAGGGTGCCATCAGTGCACCAATGTACTCTATGAAAGGTCCTTCAATGGTTCAATCTCTATACCCCACAGCATTTCCATTAAAGCATCAGCAGAAGGTATGCAATCTTCCAACACTCTTAACCATGTGCGATTCCTAAAAACTTCCGACTCTGAGAGCAAATTTTCACCTTGGTTAGGACCTTCGACTTGCTCTGGGATTAGCTGAATCGGTTTCTCAGCCAACTCCAATTGCAGCTGCTGCAAACGAGCTCTACAAAGTTGCAAAATCCCGCGGTCTAAGTGATGATGATTTCTCGGCAGTGATTGAAGCACTGAAAGTGAAACTGGAGCAAAGATCATAGATGCCCAGCTTAGTATAGATCTTATTATTCTTTAGTACTTTTTGACTGCCAACTTACACAGCTCATCTGTTGTTCATTCTTTTTTCCTTTGGATATTCAGCTTTAACATTCTATTAAACCCTGTTACAAGAATGGAATCATGAATTCTTTTGCAGTTAAATTCAAGATTTCAAATGCAACTATTGTTTATCTGTTCTGAAATGTTGAATCATCTGTAAGAACAACTGTATTTGTTAAAGAAGCACAAGACTTGTAATCAGCACAAGTGGGATTTTTATTTTTTTTTCGAAAATTGTATGCAGGTATTAATTCATGATCTAGCATGTATCAAATAAAAATTTATTTATAATAATATTTTTTGAACTTTTATCTATCGTGGACATTAGAGGTATCTTTCTTCCTCCAAAATCTCATTTACGAGACTTTTCAAGTTATAAATATAGAATTACGATGAAATATATACTACATGTGGTGGATTGTATATAGGGTGAAAATTTATATTTCATCCACATACACCTATAGATGTGTGTGATTTTGTGTATAGATAAAGTTTGGATGTTAAATTTGATAGACTCCATTGTGTATAGCTTATCATAGTTCTTGAAGGTATATGACATTTAATTTTTTAGTTTTTATTTAAAATTTTATTTTTAATCAAATTAAATATTTAAAAAATAGTTTTTTTCCCCCCAAATAACAACAATAACCAAAATTTGCACGTAGCCAAAATTGCCACAGAAAAAATAATGGAAGTATGTTGAGGCAGATACACTTAAACTGCATGAATGTGGTGATTTCCAGGCAAATTTTAATCAGCAATTATAAAGGTTATGGGAAAAAGGGGTTGGCCACGTGGCCAGCTAAACATGATCTTCTTTTCACGCTCCATTATGGGCGGTCCCATGCACGTTCCAGTCAAAACACTTTTTCATCATTACTGTTTAAAGCAGATTCTGGCGGTGGAACCCACTGCCCCCACCCGTCTTCGGTCCAGGAAGTTGGACGTTGGAAACCCCTTACCTTTTATTTCTAATCTTATTATTTTATTAAATAAAGTTTAATTTTTTTTCTTATCAAAAAAGAAGTTTTTTTTAGTCTATAAGATTTTTATTGTAAATTTTATTATATGTTCAATTATATTTTATAAGTTGTCATTATTAATATTTTTTTCAAATCAAATTTTACATATAATGAATAATTAATATAATATAATTAAATTTGTAATGAAAAATTATTACATGTGAGAAACAATTAATGCAATATAAATAAAAATTGCAATCAAAAGTTATTACACAGCTTGGGTTGGCCAATTTACATTAGGTAATCAATAATCTATGTTCCAAGTTAAAATTGAGATGAAAATATTGAAAGTTTTATGTATTTTTATTATTTCACTATTAAAAGTAATATTTCAAATTACTAATCTCATATTATCATTTATAATATTTTTGAATTCAAATAAAGATATTGTTCAACTCCCACTTATCAAAATGGGGCATTTATTGAGAAGTGGATTAATTAAAGATTACCTTGGAGACGTGTACCCACATAACATAAATGTTTTTAAATAGTGTTTCTTACAATGTCATAAAAAGGGCAAATGTTTAATGAAATGAATTAGGCCACACCCATAACTTGTCTCATGGTGTCTTAATTAATTTCATAAATCATATGAATTGGTCATCATGCCTTGGCTTCAATCCTGGAATTAATTTCATATGAATTTCGTAAATAGCATTTTGCCAAATGCTATTTTTATCTATTTATTTTTAGCCGCTATAATAATCTTGTGATTAGGGCTAGCAAATGAAGTACGTAAAAAAATTATTAGTAATAATCCCTTGGTCAAAATCTTTTATAATAAAAAGTCGAATTTGCAAGTATTCTACATGTCAGTTGTGTTACGATTGTTTTTTTCCTATATGAATCAATTCGCGTAAGATGTTTTATCAATAAATTATCTTGACTCGTCAATTCATATTGTTTGAATATAATTAACTTACTTTATTTATTAAGATTTTCTATATTGTAAATGAAGTTAAATATTACATTAAAAATTTAAATTTAATATCAATTCCAATTCAAGCTTTTTTTTTAACCTTGATGTATATGAGACTAGACTATCATTATAAGATTTTATAGTAAAAAAAATAAAATAAATGATACATCTAATATAGAATCTACCTTTGCAAAATACATTATATAAGCAAAAACATGAAGAATTTGATCATTGAAAGTTAGTTCTACTCGAATTTAATTTGACTTGGTTAAAGTAAGTCAAAAAGTCATTTTTGCTGTGCTTGATTCAATTCACAATCATAGTTTTTCATCATACAAATTTATGATGAAAAAAAAAAAAAGAAAGAAAAAAAAAAAAAGAATGTAGGCCTGCAAGAATAAAGCCCAGACAAAAAACAATTAAAAATAAGAACACAGATAAATCAAATCCCAAGTTCCCAACTACTCACACAGTCAAGTGCTAACCACGCGCCAATGGATGCTCTTCCCCCATCTCTCTAGAAATCAAAAGCCGAATACCACCATTTTGAATCGCTCCCTCTCTCTCTTCATAGAATTTTTCAATCTTTCCATCAAACCTACCCCTCTATAACCCCCTTTCTTCCTCATCATCATTTCCATCACGATTCCACTTACCTTTTATTTTGCCCTTTATTTTCTCTCTTCAAATGACAACGCCTGTAGTCAAGAACAACTTCTTGCCACCTGGGCTAGTCTCCAATCTTCAACAAGTCCTCTCTAGCCGCAGGCCCGCCACCGGCAACGAAAATGACGGCGTATCATCTAAGCCCGATAAAAATGATGACGATTCGGGCCAGCCCTCTTCTTCCGGCGCTGAGCCCGGTGATGATAATGAGCCCAAACCTATAATATTGGTTACGAATAGTGATGGGATTGAATCCCCGGGGCTTTCCTATTTGGTCAATGCTCTCGTTAGTGAAGGCATTTACAATGTCAATGTCATTGCCCCTCTATCGTAATGCTCCTTTTTTTTCTTCCTTTTTATCTTTAATCGGATTTGCTGTATTTTTTTGGGTCTCGTATTTTGTTTGTGTGGATGTTTTTATGCTTATTGATTTGGTAAATGGGTGTTGTGCACACTCAATCGAAATTCTTTTTTCTTATCTTTAGATGAATTTGCTCTGTTTGGGTGTGAATTTGTAGTCTCTGTGTTGTTCAGTGTTTTATGGTTTAATTTTTTAGTCTTTTCCTGTGATTTTTGGGGTGAACTGCTGATCTTCTGCTGGTTGTGGCTTTGCAGGGACAAATCTGCGGCAGGGCATTCAGTGTCATTGAAGGAGACAGTTGAGGTGGCTACGGCTGAAATTAATGGTGCCGTTGCTTATGAAATTTCTGGTCTGATTATGTCCTTTGCTTTTGTTATTGCAATTCTTATAGGTTTAATGTGACTTGGAATGATTTTGATTTGATGGCATGTTGTGCTATATGCTACTTTCAGGAACTCCTGTGGATTGTGTGTCATTAGCATTGTCGGGTGCACTGTTTTCGTGGTCAAAGCCACTCTTGGTATGTGTTTTCATGACTTCAACTAAAGCATCTTTGTTTATTATATAGATTTGCTCTTCAAGCATGTCATCCCTTTTCTTTCTTTTGCTTGATGTTTAGGTAATAAGTGGCATCAACAAGGGTTCAAGTTGTGGCCACCATTCGTAAGTTCCTGTTTCTGTTGCCTCTGATTTGTAATTTAAGTGTTAATCTTTTTGGGTTTTAATTGGTTTATAGAAGCACTGCACTTATAGACTCGATAAATCTAGGTTTTATTCGGGTGTTGTAGCTGGAGCCAGGGAAGCATTAATTAATGGTGTGCCTTCCATATCAATATCACTGAACTGGTTTGTTCATTGTCCTTACACTATTTCACAACTATAATGTTTAATTGTAGATGTGTGATAGGTTGCTATTAAATCTATTGCAGGAAAAAGGATGGAAGCCAGGAAAGTGACTTCAAGGATGCCGTGACTGTGTGCTTACCACTAATAAATGCAGCCATAAGAGATATAGAGAAGGGGATTTTCCCAAAAGGCCTCTCATTGAACGTTGAAGTTCCAACATCACCCTTGGCAAACAAGGTTTACATAAATTACCTTAACCAGGATAGTGGTCCTTTATTGGCTGAGTTCATATGCTATGGTGATATTGTTTTGTTGTTCAATAATTGGACAAGCAAAGTTCAGAACCCTTGATGCATATGATTTATGGTTTGGATCATATCTCATTTCATTATTGTTATTAATTCACTACTATTGAAGTCTGTTTATTCTTGATGCAACTTCAATGCATTTTCATGATGCTTTATATCTCTACATCGTATCTCTGTGCTCATTTCTTTGGAAATGCTGTGTAATTTATTATGCTGGCAATCCAACAATTTCATGAGTAGTTGATTTTCATCATATTCATTCTTTTACTTGTTTTTCATGTTGTAGTAGCAATTAAAGTTGGATCTATAGATGGAAAAATGAGAGGATGCTCTCATTTTTCTTCCCTTTATCTGTTAATGCTGAATGCCTGTATTTTTTTACTGTAGTTAGAGCCTATTGGACTGTTTTATTTGGGTACTGGCTTGAACATGTGTTATCTGTTATATTTTTGACAGGGACTTAAGGTTACCAAGCAAAGCCTTTGGAGGTCCTCTCTTAGCTGGCAAGCCATTTCAGGCACCAGGAACCAGGCTGGTTCTCGTTTTACTGGCAGTCAGATGGGCCTTGGCATGCAGTTTGCACTACTCAGCCGTGATGCCTCTGCCGCTGTGAGCAGCCTTTAAGTGTTTCATTTGTTGTATATTTCACATCAAGGGTGATAGTACGCAGATTATCTTGTAGGATCAGATTGTGATTGTTCATTTTTCCCAGGGTGCTGCTCGCCGGTTGACCACACAAAAAAAAAATATTGAGATTGTTGAATCAGTTGGTGTTGCAAGGAAATCTGATTTTAAAAGGACGGTGAAGTATTTCCGAGTAGAGGTAGCATTTAGAGTCAATTGAGCTTCTTACTAACTAGTAGTTTCTTTTCTTTTTTTTTTCCTTTCAACTTTAACACGCACCCCCCCACCCCCAAGGGTGTGTGTGGGCGAAGGTTGTTCATGTTAGTGGCTTTTATGGTAGTTTTGTGGAGATAGAAAGGCTTAGAATGACTATAATACATCATTAGAATTCTGCATTCTGTTGATCCTTCACTATAAGCAGACTTAATTCCTCCATGTTGAATGGTCAGGTTTTTGAGGAAGAGGGATATGCTTGACCTTAAGAATGAAATAATTCTTCTAAATTTTTCTTACTGGACCTGAAACTCCCACAAATTATTATGTGGAACATATATTCAGTAATTCTTGTCATAATTCTCTTTTGTAACTTTTCTTTTTCTGATCATGTTCATCTCATTTTGTCTTCCTCCAATTCACCAATTTCTTTGGGTTTTTTTTTTCGATTCTTGGTCACCAATATCGGTTGTTTGTTCTGATGGTTGACTTGGTAAGTTAATTCTTCAGATGCTTGACAAGGATCAGGAAGAAGACAATGAGAATCTGGATTTTAGAGCACTTCAAAATGGCTTTGTAAGTGTAGCTTTATTCTTTTCTTATGAAGGTGTTTCATACACCTTGCGTGTGTGTGTGTGTGTGCATATATACACACGACTGTATTTCTGTGTGCAAGAATGATGATGTATATAGCATGCATATACTTGTTTCGGATTTAGTTGCAGAAGTTATGCCTAAAATTGCCTGATTCTATTTAAGCAATTTGGTCTTGTTTGAAGTTTCCATCCTGTATTCAAATGGAATCTCCCTCTTTGTGGTATGGTAAAATCGGACTCTTAATGATTATATAGATCCCTGCATTTTGAAACAGGTTGCAGTTTCTCTACTCCCTCTATCTGTGCGTCTAGATTCAGAGACTGAGACTGCTGCCTTGGACTGGATTTCTTCAACACTGCAAGTGGGACAATAAGAAACACTTGCTAAGATACGAGTAGTTTTGTTTTTTGTATATTTGAAGCCATGATCTTAGTCTTGTCTGCCTAGTTTTTTTCTGCGAACCTTGAGGCCTTAACTTTTTTTCCAGATTCTCCAGCTTCTTTAGTTTCTTAATTTAAGTGTTTTGGCATGGTGTAAATGGCCAATCTTTCTCCAGTTTCTCTTTTATACCCATTTAAATGTGTGTAGGTGTTGGCTTTACCATTTTTCCCTTCTTTTTTCTTCAGATATTGGGTAAGGTGGGATTTTGGTCTCTTGTATTCCACCATGTAATTGGGTGTTGCCAGGTCTGAATGATTGGATCCTGTGCTTTGCCAGATAGTGTGATTGTTATGCTAATCAATGGATTTGCTACAGAAATTTTCTCCATTTTCTTCTGAACTCTCAGTGGAGCATTAATCAGGATGGACTCCAGTAACATCATTCATTTGATTGGTACTTGAAATTGCATGATGAGACTATAAAATGTCATAAAATGCACTGAAAATTGTGACTAATATGTGCATTATTGAGACATAAAATTAGTTATTTTATGGTATTTCTACAATTAATGAATAAAATTATTAACTAAGTAAAGAGGGTCATAAGTTAATTATTTGAAAATGAAATTGTACACTTAATATAAATAATTTATTAACTCACTGTTCACTAACTAATAGAGGGTCACAAAGTGGTTCATTTCCAAATGCTTTTATTAAATAACACTAATTCCTAACTTTTATGAAAGCACCAATTTTGACATGTTGCAATGCGAGTAATATTTTGTTAATATCAATAATCAATTGATTAATGTAAGATTTAGTGACTAAATTAAATAGATTAGCTACCACAAGCATAAAACATATATGTATTAGTAAATACTTAAAAGATAAGCCTTCTTATTTAATTATTCTTTTTTACTCAAAATCCAAAAAAGAGACTTTCGTAGTTAAATGAGTTAGAAATATTTTCAGTTGATTGGCATAATTGTTTTTGATAAAAAAAATAAAAATAAAAAATAACACAACTGCTCACTACTCTTCCGTAAACATTAGAGTTTTAGGTATAAGACGAGTTTTGAATTTTTTTTAAAAAAATTTATTATATATATTTATATGATATTTTTATGTTTTAAAAAATATATTTTTAAGTATTTTTATAATAATAAAAAGAATTTAATGGGCCTAAACTGCCTAATCCAAATCCGGATTCTTCCGGTCTGAATCCGGGTCAAAAAAGACCTCCGCACAGCTGAAACACATTCTTCCACTCCACAGTGTACCTTAGGGTTTAACAGTTTAGTACGATCACCTCCTCCACAGCTCCTTCAATTTTCCAAAAATGGCTTCCTCCAAAACCCTAATCCGCACTGGAGTTTCTCTGATGACCCGATTCCTCAACCAGACACTCCACCCCAACCCGAATCCCATTATGTCTCAGAGCCCCGAGTTGATCGCCCCCCGGAAATTCTTCCCCTCTCTATTTATTCCTCAGTCCCACAAGACGACGCCTTTTCATTTTCCACAGCACCAAGACGACGTCGAACCGCTCAGAAAGCTCTCCTCCGAAGGCTTCCTCTACCCTTCTGGCCTTCCTTCTCTCCCATTCTTCCTGCCCAACGGTAAATTCCAATTTCTCATTTTAGAATATATTTTTTTCAGCTAATTGAGCTCGTATGTTGTTGTTGTTGTTCTTCTTCTTCTTCTTCTTCTTGTAATTGTTGTTGTTATAATTATTATTAATTTTTTTAATTAAGTGTATGAAAGAATTGATTCTGTGATATTGCAGTTGGCCAAAAGATACATTTCGTTTATGTTTTCATACAACCCAAAAGTGATTCCAATTTAGGCTGCACATATTTTTCAAATTGTGGTGGAGCCCGGATTACAATTCTGGAAGCCCCAGCGGCTTGAAAAATATATGCTTTTAATCTCCATTAACCTGTGGTCATGGACCTCTGATTAAGGATCTGCTTTGGATCCCTAGTCTTGTCAACATAGCTCAGCACCAGTCATTTGTCATATTGTTAAGCTTGTGTTGACAAATGAAGCTATTTAAGGCCTTGTAAACTAATTGCACTTCCCTCCCACAACTGCTGTGGGAAGGCTGTGTGGTGCTCATTGTTAGAAGATCAGTACTTTAGGAGTTTACCATTGTCCAACATCCAAGATTTTTGCCTAATGAGGAGTTCCTTGAAAGCTACTCTTGGAGCAGTCTTCTAAGCTGTCGAGCTTGCAGCATTTGTGTATCATTACATACATTTGATTTACGGATCTTTAGATGAGCGTGATGTTATTAATATACATTTATTACAATCTCAGTAATGGAGAGGGCTGCATCAGGAGTAACATGCTACTGATCCACAGAGGGAAAACATTAGAAGTCTCTGCTTTGTGCTCTGATTGGCACTTATGGTAGGATGGAGCTACAGTTAAGGCACATGTTCATTTGTTTTTTGTTGGCGAGGGGATTTATATAGTGAGGTGGGCAGCAGTGAAAAGGGTTGTCGTGTTATATTGAAGATAAAGTAGCAAGTGTATTCTGTGCTATGAAAGTTCCATGTTAAAAGTAACTATCAAATATTTCATAAAAGTAATATTTCTTAACCCTTTTGTTGTTGGGACATTTTCATTTCCAAATAGTTGATAGACAGTGATGATACTTAAGTTTGGATTATGTTAATAAGAAAAGTGAATCCTGTTATAATCGTTCCTATTTTCAGAAGATGTGCAGTTTGTATGCCCTGGCAAACTTGTATCCTTGTAAAGTGACTGGTATTTAACCGGATCCATCAAATATGTTATTGTGGCAACTTATTACTATGTATATCTACAATTTCTGAAACAACAGTCAAATCTTTGAGATTCTGGAGAAATTTCAAAACATGGTAGCTTACAAGTGCCAGTATATCAAGAGTAACTGGCCATGCATGTCTTCGATCTAAGAGACAATATTATTGGCCAAAAGACTGCTCCTTAAAGATTGTGCAACCATTAAGGAGGCTTTATCAGGTCTTATTCGGCAGGATCTTGTAGTTGGACAGACAAATGAGTTCTTTTCAGAAAGCACCTAAATGCAATGAGAATGTGAGGTCATAAACGCAATCATGCATTGTTGGTTACAAACTGTTAGCTGGATCGAGTTTAGATAATTCTTTATATCCGTCAGCATGTAGCTTCTATTTCTTTCGTCAGTCTTGCTTCTCTATCTTATTTGTTAGTTAGTAGGGCACTATATATGTTGTCAATTCCGATTAAATTGGAAACCAAGGAAGTTAAAGTTGGCATTGTTTCTTTGTATTTCTCGGTTACTACTAGCGGGAATTGATGTATGGATTCTTTTTGACTCCCCGCAGGAGACGAGTCTTCATCAAGTGAGCCTATGCTTTTATTTCCGAAGCGGACCTACCAACCAAGCAACATCAGGCGCAAAAGGACACATGGATTCTTTGCTAGGTCTCTCTCTCTCTCTCTCACACACACACACACGCGCAAGCACACACGCAAGCACACGCGCGTGCATACACACATACATGCACACGTTTGCGCACATATACAAGCGTGCTCGAGCACACACGTCATATAGCTGCTGGCCCATTTACTGTTTCAGTCTCGTATGTCTTATTTTTGGTGCAAGAACTTTGGAACTGTGAATCACTGATAAGATGAACATACAATTACAAACATGTGATAATAATCATTTAAGGAAGTTAGACAAGAAGCAATTGTTTTTTTTTTTTTTACTGTAAATATCCTTTTGTTCTGTCATTTATGAAATTCTTATTTTGCATATGTATCATGAAATGATATTAAATGCCCTGTTTCAATTTCTTGCAGCAGATCTTGTTCCGGTTTTTCTTTCTTTGGCCCTTGTACTGCAACCTGCACGTGTAACTTCCTGCCCCACTTCCCAAATTTTACATGAAAATTACACCTTGTGCAGAACTTGTTTTCTGATATTTCGTGTCATAACTGCATCAGCCATGTATGATGTCCACAATTAATATAGCCAGGCTTGATTCTAGTACATCCTTAGTGCTAGTGACTGATATGTTTTTCTATCCTGAACAGAAAAGCAACTAAGGGTGGCAGAAGAGTTATTGCTCGGCGAATCGCAAAAGGTCGGGCTAGAATCACGGCATAATGACACTTCTAGCTAGTTTTCTAGTGAAGTCAAGTCTACATCAAATGTTGATCTGATTAATAGCACAGGCATTTGGGAAACAACTTATTAGTGTTCACAATTTGGAGTTTACCGATGCATTTCAGGATTTTGATTGCCATTCTACAGAGGAATGCTTAAAATTGTTGGTTTAAGCTTTCACTCTTAATATGATGGAGTTTCATAAGCGAAATACTGAACTGATATATGAATTTAGATGTGCCATATTTGTTAGCTGTTTTTTAAGATAACGAGTAATGCGCTATAAGTGCAGATTATATCCAAGAAATGTAGTATTTATGTGGCATATTATTGTTTTCCTTTCATTTATCCGCTAATTGAGAAATTTCTTTCTCAGCAATACTGAATTAGTTAGATTAATATGGGTGGATTGTACGTCGTTGGCTTTTTGGTTGGTTGATGGATACTTGCAGATTGGCCACTTGATATGATCGCTTGATTTTATTAGCTTTAGCAGCCAGTTTGGATATAATTTCAGTATGTTACATTAACTTTCATATGTTACAGTTATGTGTGTGTGTGTATATATATGTATATATATATTTCATACATGTATAATTTCCGCAGCTGAACCGCTGCACCATCTATGCTGCCTGTTAAGAGTCTAAAGTGGTACATTTTAACTGAAAAATAAGAGAAGCCAAATAGTATAGATTCAAGTGATTTCCTCTATTATTTGTGCTATAGCCACCAGTAGATGAAGTAAAGAATACGATTGATGAGTTGTAAATCAATGCTCGCTTGTTAATTTATGAATTAGAAGTATGCTGTTGTATGTCAAATATACATACACTTTATGTGTGCCTTTGTGTCTCTACACATTGAGAGACAGAAATGTTGCATTTGATTTGTGTACTTATTATGCAAGCATTTTAATGTACAAGAAAAGGGTTAGAGGTTCACAAGTCTGCCTGGCTCAATAAACAATGACCTTTTTTTTCTAGTAGTCTATTTGTGTATTTATTGTTGTTGTAGGCAAATGTCTGTCTTATTTATACAAATATGTAAGAATGACTACTACAGATAAAGAGTCACCAGGGTAGTTGCATTTATGTGAACCAACATGTGCAATTTTTCGTTGAGAGACGCACACCAACCTGTTTGTCAAATGCGCACACGCCTATCTGTAAGATTGGTTATTCTAGACACTTGTGTGCTTAAAACATACACGTAGATGCCTGAAACATCAGTGTTTGACACATGCACGCATGAATGTCAAACATGCACTCCCTAGCGTGTGCATTCTACGGTTAGATACATGCTTGCTAGTTTGTCAATTATTTATTCGTCTTTGTGATTGTATTTATAGTCATACACTATATTGCATAATCCTCCATTTAAGGGTGACACTTTGGTGTTTTGAACTCACTCCTAGGATTAAAGTGTGGAAGGTCCACTCTACTACATTTTAAGAGTTCTTAAATAACAAACTGAAAATTGATAGATGTAATTCAAAAAATGACAAGAATCTTTCACCAATAATTGTCATTTATTGAGAAAATTCGGTTGAAGCTGTATTATTGATGAAGGAGAGTGGGATAAAATGTCTAAAAAATGTAAAGAAAAAAAAAAACACTGAATACAACGAAGGAATGTGTTGGGGATGGCTACTAGTAATAGTAAATGAGAAATTTTTAGAGTTTGATAAGAAAGAACATGAAGATTTCGCCGAAATGCAAAAGTTGTAAGTTATAACAATGAATTTGCGTACTTTAAATCTTTTGATAATGTTAATTTTTCCTCTCCATCAAATTAATTAAATTGTTTAATGTTCATCCAAAATTATAATCATCTCATTGAACATTTAGAAGCTCCAGGTGAATAGAACAATCATTTTAACTTTGGCTAAATAGATTAAATAATACAAAATATAATTAAAAAAAGTGACAATTACTTCTTAATAATATAATATAAAAATTATTTTTTAATTTTATTTTTCTACTCCCGCAGGTCTTAAGTCCACGGCATGCTTGCATGTATTACAAGCAAGTGTGCGTTGTCTTTTTAGACAAGCGCGTACACACGCCCGACTGTGTGTCAGTTATTATTTGCTGACCTCTTCGGACATCAAAATGTTGAGAAATTCTTGCACAGTAATTTCACATCGAAAAAGCACTCATAAAAGAAAATAAAGCCAACGACACTGGAAAGGGACCTTCTTGAAACTATGGCAAATGATGGTAATGATGATAGAGTTATCTATGAGTTGCAATATGCAAATACAGATCTTTGAAATTGAAGTGACTGACTGCATAACTGCATAAATCGAACAAAATAGACCTGTAAAAGATAGTCTGACATATTTATGAACATTCATTTATGAAAAGATCTGCTTAAAATACAAAACTAGAAAGTTTGAGGTTTTCTGAGCATAGATACATTGCATTAATACGTTATCCTTAAGAAAATCAAAGCATCCATGAACCAAAAACAACTTCTATGTCATGACTGAGGACCCCAGATGGAAGGAAGACTAGGGTTCTCAAGAAAAGGGCTGCTGCATGGCAGTGGAGAGAAAGATGAGGCTGGCGGCGGTGAGGAGGAGGAGGAGGTGGCGGAGGCGAAGGATATTGGGCTTGATGATGCAAATGATGCCAAGAGAGATTCAATGTAGTCCATGGGATTGGGAGAAGCCGGCGTGTTACCTGCATCGATGGCAGAGGGGAAGCCTGAGAGCCCAGCAATTTCCTCAAGAAGAGGTTCTTGTGTAGCAGATGAAGAGGGCACCACAAATTCAATCCCCTTAGTAGTTGCATTAAGTGTTGGCTCCATAGGATGATTAATCACTGATGAATCTTGATCATAAGGTTGAGTTTCCGGCTTTGAGTTCAGGAGCTGGTTGTTATCAAGCAGTGGGTTGGGATTATCCAAGCCAAACATGAAATTGTCATCTTGTTTTAGGAGTTGATGCTGATTTTGTGGGATATATTGAGGATTGCATGACGAAGGCCAAGAAGGCAGATACGATAGAATTGAAAAGGGGATAGAAGGGGGTGGCATGGGGGCTAAATTTGCATGGTAATTCATCACCTGATCAAGTCTGGATTCAATAGGATCAAACCCTTGAAGGCCTGTGGGTGAGGTTGGGATGCACATTCGATCCGTTTCGGGATTTGGGATCAGATTGTTGCTTGGATTAAGCAAGTAAAGATTTTCAGAGGAGCTGCTGCCACTGGAGTTTGGAAGATTTGGAGAGAATGTAGTGGCAGTGAGATGATCAGAATGGTTCTGCTGAGCAGAAATGATCTTTTTCTTGATGCTTGAATTCCAAAAATTCTTGACTTCATTGTCCGTTCTTCCTGGGAGGTGCTTGGCTATCTGAGCCCACCTGCACAGGAATATTTTTAAAAAATAGTCATATTGCATGCAAAAATAAATTCTTACCATTATGATGAAATGACATAAGTAATTAATTGTCGACGGTTACACAATTATTTTAAGGATCATGGCCTTGATTTATTACCTGTTCCCTAGAACTCTGTGAAGCTCAATGATGATTGCTGCTTCATGGTGAGAGAAACTCCCTCTCTTCAGATCAGGCCTCAGATAATTTATCCATCTCAGTCTGCAACTCTTGCCACATCTTTGCAGCCCTGAACCAAGAAAAAAAACAGATCAAACACAGGTATTATATGTATATGCATGTATATAGAAACATGTATGCCTGCCTCCCAGGGATGCATGCACTCTTGTGTGTGTATGTTGGGGGGAAGCAAATTTATGGGTTTTTGCTCCCTTGTGGGAGAAAATGGAAAAACCAAAAACACATCTAAAGAGTATACCAGCAAGTCTTGGAACTGAGCTCCAACAGCCATGGCCATAGGTAGAAATGTAGTTTATGAGCTTCTCATCTTCCTCTGGTGACCACAGGCCCCTCTTCACTTTCTGTTTGTTGCAGCAAGTATGATGCCCCATTTTCAATCCTCTCTCCAACAGCAGCTGACAGAAACAGGCTGGAGATCAAACCACTGTTTCACATATCTGCAAACACAAACACATCACATACACATATATGAGAAAGAAACAAGAAACACATCAGTTTTGAGAAGCCTCAGAGAAAAAGTATCAGGAAAAAATGTGAAGGGAGGGAGGGGCCTCTGGGGATGGAGGATATCAATGTAGAGTACAGTGAGATTGTGAATTTAATGTGAAGAGTTGTACCATGACGGCCATGAGGGCCCTCTTCTGATTTTGGGGTGAAAAGCTGCAATAACCCCTTTGGATGGGGGATGTTTTATAACAAGGGTTTACAGCCATGAAAAATAGCCCGTAGTCCACGAGTCGGCCATGCAACATTTGTAGGGCCCTACTTCTTTTTGACATGACTTTCGAATCAAGTGAAATTCTTATATACATCACAGCTAGTTTTCTTCTACAAATGCTGAAAACTGAATTACATAAGTGATCAGATGGACACAAAATGTAAGCTTACACAGAGTATTCAGTATCTGTAGGTCCCCACTTTAATTTTAACCTATCTTTCCTACTGAGTGAAATTTTCCAGCAACACTAGGCTATAAAGCTCGATTCTCTTGTACATACTTCAAAGCTGATTGTATGAGAGAGGTATGCATGACGTATAGGATCTTTCGTTTTGATTCTAAATCACAAATACACGCTAAATTTATATAATTCACGTCAAACGTAAATTAAAAAAAATATCATAGTTGGAACGGAGGATTCGACTGAATGTCTAGATGTACAATGATGTAATTAATTACGAATGAATGGGCCATGAGGGGATCTTCATATGGTCTGTCATCAAACTCATCAAAGAATTGGGATAACAAGAATCTGCATTCATTACCCTGTGCTGCTACAGCTAAGTATAGATTAACTCTTTCTCATCCTTTTTTTTTCTTTTCCTATTTTTGAATCTTGGCTATGAAAAAAAAATGGAAGAATGTATTAATTGAAACTTATCTGGAATATTATGTATGCAACTGGTAGTTCTTGCTAACTTCTTAACTCTTAAGCTATGCTGATATCTTATGTGAAGAGAAAAAGTTAACAATATTGTAAATAAAGAGAGACAATTTTTAAGTTAGTCCAGCAACATAATCATTAATAGTGCATTTATGTTTATGAATATCAAACTGTCATGCTTAGTTCACACTTACAGACACTTATACATCAATCCTGATTATTATCAAACTTGTGCAATTAATGTTCAAAACTATTTTTTTTCATCATTTCTTGCATAAATAACTATTGACCAAACACAAGACAATAACCAAGTATATATACAAATTAACAACTACCAAGAGTGAAAAGGTTTTGCTTTCTAGAGTACTTTTTGCCAGAAAAAAAGAGCTGATCCTTTAGCAATGAATTCTGTCTGTGTGTGTTGTGATTGAAATCAGGTGGTCCATGTGTTCTCCTCTTTGGGATGATTCATTGGTAAGGCCATTGCCGACGTCAAAACGGTGGAGTTTTGTCTTCTTGAATTTGATCTTTCTGTTGGTTTGTGGAGGAGTTTCATCATCTTTTGGCAGAAAAAAGGCCAATTCAGTTTCTTGTTTTTGTTTAGAGCTAAATGTGTGTGTGTTTTTTCACACACTCCTGTCTTTTATGTAATCAACTACTTTGGTTTAGTACCCTTGTCCAAAAAGTCTTGTGACTTGAGACAAAATAGTTCCATTTTCTTGAGAAGAGATGCATTGCCATTCATTCTTTTGATCAGGGTATAATATTTATGCCCTTGCTGCAATTTTGTAGGCCTGCTGTAATATTGCTGATAAATGGTATTTTTCTTGGAAAATATTATGTCCTAAAAATGTCTATTTCCATCATGCAACCAAACTATGAAAATGTATGTAACAGTAAAAATAAAATTTGAAAAAAAAAAAAGCAAAGGTATCTTGTAGATATGTGAATGCATCTATAGCAGGAAACAAAAACAAGAATGAAGTTGATTAGCACATGCCACTACTTTTTTGGGATTACTAATTGTTCTTCAATTTGCATTCTATTTCAATTATGGGTTAAATTTTAATTTTTGTAGTGATACGGCTACATTATCATTACATAAGGAACATGAATAATCAATAATTAATAATAATTATCAAAAAAAATTCACAGTTGTTAATAAGATTCAAATCCAAAGCTTCATAATTTTGAGGCCTTGACTTTACTACAAGTAGAGAGGAATAAGTAATAATAGTCGGACTTCAAGTAGTAGTAGGGACTTTAAGCGATTGAAATGTTGCCTCCCTAAGGGATTCTATAAAGAGATAATAGATGTGATCAATCGACGAAATCATATTAATGATAGGATTTTATTTTATTTTTTGGTTTCTAGAAATATAGAAATAAGCTCAATATCATTTCACACATATCAACAATAAGTAACAAAGAATTTTTCTATGTTAATAAATTGAATTCCAGAAAAACGGGAGAATTCATGTACGTCATACTAACTATGCCACTATTGAAGTGTTTAGTCGCTCATAAAGTTTGCCGCGTTTTTTATGAGGGCGACAACTTCAATATTGTTTATATTAAATAATTGTTATGTATGTAGGTATTTTGCTTCGCTTTATCAATGGTTCTCATTTTTCATGTGATATAAGAGCAATTTAAATGAATTACGTACCTTATACACCTTATCCATATTGTAACTTTGGTTCAATAATATCATCAGACAAAAATAATTTCTCTACATATGGGAAACAATTTTAATTATTAGGGATTACGAGAGTATTAATATCAAATTTTATTGTCTCATAGTATTATATTTGCTCAAATGGCATCTATGATGCAGCTTAGATATTCAGTAGATGACACATAAACATCTCCATACATGAGATATCGCACCGACGATATTTACCAACACTAATCATGATAACTAATAAATGTAATCAATGTATGATGCATCAAAATTTAATTTTGAAAACATTTAGAGATAGGGACAACATGAGACTTAGAAGAGGACGATATACGTTCTTAATAATTTGATATCAACATCGAGAATAATGCCAATAGAAACCCTAATGATGTTTAATGATGATAGTACCATGTTTTTGAAAATATGTTTAGAAGCATGTTCCATGAAATTGCATGTTTGATAGTGAAATATGTGTTGGTCCCCAATTCACATCAAAAAGCAACATGCATGCTTCTTTAGCTTCTAAAAAGAGTAATGTGAGAAATTTGTCTTATAATCTTTGTTTCATTAATCTTTGTTTCATTTTTGTATCATGGTAGAAAGGAATGTAGATGGATACTTATATATTATGACACAAAATATGGGTTATTGACATAATAATCATTAAAATCATGAATTACATCGACAAACAAGATATTTTTAAAAGTTCCTGTTTTTATTTATACTTAAAATTATCTTTACTTATGATCATGAGTTTTATATCTTCACTTTTTTTTATGGAATTAAAGGGATTTTGAGTAAGCTTTAGATGAAATAATAGAGCGCATATAACATATTTTTTTTAATCATAATAAGTTGTTAGATTTTATTTTTAAAATAAATTATCAGTTATAAATAAGAGAAAGTAAGATTGTTATTTATTTTGTCAAACAAAAGAAAATGTGAGTCCAATAACATTAAGTTGTAGTCATACCTTTTTCTTCATGTTTCATGCAAACTTTTGTCATGACAATTTCAGTATATTTGATTATTTGAGAAACTATGGTTGTGACAATTTCAGTATATTTGATTATTTGAGAAACTATGGTTGTGACAATTTCAGTATATTTCAGTTTACTAATTTCTTTATATTAAATGTAGTATAAAAAAATATTAATTGTACTTAATTAGCATTTGATATGATATATATATATATTGATATATATATATATATTGATGTCATGAATAATGTAATATGTTGCTCTTCTTAAAAAAAAAAAATCAAATTATATTTCCTGTGGAATGACTATCTAACATGCAATTCACTACCTATGTACCAAATTTTAAATTTTAATTGTATTATAACTTATCTTGAAAAAAAGAAAAGAGCTTTTCAACGGTACTCAATTAATTAAAATGACAAGACATTTCCCCAAGAACATCAAATTATCATGTGTGACAATTTTTTCCCAAAATTTAATAATAATAAATAGTTAATTATTTATTATTTATTTGACTTCATTTTCAAAATTTGTTCTTCTCTTACAGAAAGCAAAGTGGGTAGCAAAACAAAAGACACATGTAGCATAGATTTCCATTCTGATGAAGCAATGCTGCAATGACAGCATAATTGATATCTTCCAAATTTACTCACATGAAACTTGCATTTATTTTTCTTGAGAAGAAAACAGTTATACAATTTCATCATCATCACCCAAACATTAAATGCATGAGATCTCAAGGCACAGATATGGACAATAATAACCTATAAAAGACCATTTCTTTCAACCCCAAATTTCTTTTTGATAAAAAAAAAAATCTTTGCATTTAACTTCTAATTAAGAATTAACTGTGTACAGATAATCCCATTGGATTATTTTATTACGATATTGTATTATATTTTTTAATTATATTATACTGATTGTCATTACATATAAAATTAGCTGACGTCTTCTTCTTTTATTCGTTAGTCTATTTCATTAAATTTACCACCGACGACAATTACTATAATATTACAATAAAAAATTCTATTCGGCAAATACACCCCCCACCCCCACCCTCCAGTATTCAAAAATGACAGGTTCCAACTCAATGGTGAAATCTTGGTGAAGCAATACTTCTTTTGGTTTTATAACCAAACAGAAAACAGATATTCATATTTTTTTTTGTTGGTTTAAGAGAAACTTAAAACATGTGCTTGTGATGGAAGGTCAAATTGTTTCTTGAAAAAAAAAAAAAAAAGATTCTTGATAGCACATGCAAGAATTAATGACAGCAGGCTCCATTGCTTTATTTGATGAGCCATAATGGGGCAGAAGCTGAGGTTCAGTTTTGTTTTCTCCCATATTATGGAGGGTCAAAACAAGGTACAAATAAAGAGAAAAGGGCTGTGGGAATTCTGTCTTGAGGGTATATATGTATGATATAGGCTTTGGTTCAGTCTTAGGAGTTTCTAAAATGGAACTAGGCATGAACATGAAGCATGGATTTGTGAAAATCAAGATGCTATGTGAAAATAATCAAGAGAGATTCCTATTCTCATTTCTCCAACTTTCAGATTGTTTGGAAGAAACCCAATTTTTTTTTTTTAAAAAAAAAAGAGAAAATGATTTCTAAATGCGTAAAAGATAATATTCAACTTTAAGCATTGGTTCAACAATCAAAAATCGAATAGTAGATTCTGAAATCAAGACTCAAGTCGTCACCTTGTTCGTTCCATCCAACTTGGGTTCAATTTTGCCGCTTGACCACCTTCCTAGAAAAGGAATGATAATGCAATATTTTGCTATAATTTATTTTTATCATGAACATATATACGTGTGTGTTTGCACGTATATTTGACACGAGCACAATATTAATAGCAAGAGATTGTATAGCTTCTCGTGTAATATAATATCAACAATATATTTGGAAAATTTTGCAGGCAAATGAAATAAACCATGCAGCAACTCTATCAATTCCTCATAATTTCTTTCTTAATTTGCTTGGGAGTCCTAAAATGAGTGGAAAGTATCACAATGAAGAGGAAAAAAGAGAGTCCGTGAGGAGAATACAGTAATACATAACACTTTACAATTTTTTATTTTTTAATAGCCCAAATGATATACGTTCAACAGAAAATAAAAGCAATTTTTACCAATTTGTTGATTAGTTTATAATGATTGATATTTTTCATGCAATGATAAAATGTAACTGATTTACTAATAAAAAAACAATTAGCAAGTTACAGTTTTGGTCCTCATGGACATGTTCAGACATAAACATGAGAGTTATAATGAGAAGACAGGATGATAATATTTTCAAATTTGACAATTATTGAAGGCAAAAACATAGTACTTTCACAGTCTTAAGCCACAAACTGGCAAAAACTAACTTAGTCACTAATACAGCAATGGGGCTGCCAAATAATGAGACAGTCATACTGTCCTAAAATCCTAATCCGTAGTCACAATCAAGTTGAAATGTACAAGAAGAAAGGGATAATGAGAATTTTCTGAAAAAGGTAATAAAAATAAAACACACTCAAAATATACTTCAAAACAGTATGCAAGAAAAGGCTATCCTTTATACACCCCACCTTGCCTGCCTTCTTTTCAAGGCAAATCCATTGAGAGGAAGTCTGCTAATATACTCAAACCCAAGGAGAACTTGGCTTGCCATTTATCATGTCATTCCTTATAGTTCATAGTCCTCATAGTATGCAAGAGGGCCATTCTGCTTTCTTGCTTTCATAATCTGCACATGAGAATTGATCGATCCATGCAGTAAAGAAATAGATGATCAATCTTTAACGACTTCCTGATACTCTTCTCAACTGCTCAATACGTGCAAAATTTTCGAATTGACAACCAAACTATCACCTTTCACGTGTTCAGTTTGGAACTGTAATTTTGCCTGCATGGTAAAACAACAGGGCCCTAAAAATTTGTGATTCGCCTTAATATGCTTTAAGATAAAATCATGATGCTGTTCATGATACATCAAATTGCAATGATATGATTGTGATGCCAGTGGTCCTTATTAAGAAAGAATGATGGCTCTAAAGAAGTTACATCAGTTTCTTCAGTGAGTACGAAATGTTCCACACATTCTTCAAACATAATTAATATTTCACTCTTTTCACAACAAAGATTGCTTAACAGAACTGCAAAAGTACACCATAAGTAAGTATACATGGATCGAAAAAGGTACGATATACTTCATGATGATATCAGTATCCCGCATGTAGATATACGTACTTTCACTCCATAAAGAATAGAAATTCAGGTTAAGTCAAGTTTAAATTCTCAAAAAGTACAATTACAGGTCGAATTGATGATAATAATAAGTAATCCAATTAAGGGGTAGGTCTCTCTGGCTAATATAGCATTTGATATCTCTAATACTTTCAGTCTAAAAGTATGATACACAAGAACATATAATTTTACACAAACCAGTCACAAACAAGGCATACTTTGCCATAATTTGAACCATGGCATCTACATCAACAAATCCACTAACTATAAGTTTGATCTCTCAGTATCCATTAGAGTTTTTCTATACTCTCAAACCAACCTTAAAATGTCTAACTAACCAAGAACTCCGTCACACCCAAAAAAAAAAAGGAAAAGAAAAAATGAAATGCCGATGACAACAAGCTGTTGAACTCGTCAGGAAGACCCCTTCCAAAGTACATAAATTATGCAATTAGAGATCATTGCTTCACTTGTAATAGTCTCGACCATTTGCCCCATCATAATGAGCCACATGCGTGGGAGGGTAGAGATCCTTGCACAAATCGACAGAATAAAGGTCTGTATCTGCACTCCTCCTAGCATTCCCCTTAGAAAGTGGACTTGGTTTCCTACGGTATGGCAAATCCTCAACTGAATGCCTCTGCATGGATTGATTATGTGATGAATAAGTACACAGTTTCTGCTTAGCCTTGATTGACCTTGTCAGATTCATGTAGTTAGGCTTGGAGCTATTCTGCTCTGCTAGAGTATCACCTGATCCCGGAGTTTCAGAAGTGGTTGTCGATGAATTCGAAGTCGTGCTCTCATCATATACAGATTGAGAACATGGATCAGAGGACGAGCGTATAATTTGACAACTCATTGGAACTTTGGAGGATATTCGAGTAGAAATGTTATTACGTCTTATACTCACTGAATCATGGTCAGATCCAACCATGTAACCTTCATATTTCAAAGAAGTTGGTGTCATTTCAGATGAGTCAGTTTGGGATTCTTCCATCAACCTGGTCTCCCATGGCTTGGTTGCCATCCAACGTTCCAACCAGTTAAGTCCTGTGCTGTTCTTGTCCACCTTAGTTGGTGTAGCCATCTTATTTGATTTCGAACACGACTTGGGGGTTTGCCTTATTTGCTGAAGTCAGATAGCAGCATTTTAATAGGTCAAATTAGTCCCAAAATGCTTGAAAAAATTCAAATATTTTCTTAAGCATGTAATGAATTACCTGTTGAGAAAGGGCATAGGCATAGGCAATTGCTCTCTCCCTCTTGATGGCTCCTTCTTGCTTCATTTGTAACTTAGACCTCACTTCTTCAGCTGTCCCACGGCTATCACACCACCCACTCTGTAATTACAGTTAAATACATAATGATTTCCATTTTACCAATGGCACATGTAAAGTTCCATATCTTAGGTTCTAACTAATCAAACCTCAGCAAGCTTTACAGGATCAACTTCGTTTTCACTCTCTGGCTGCCCTCCAGCAGATGACTGAGTGCACTGAGCCCTAACTCGGGCTTGAACCCGAACAAGAGCCTGCATGCACCTCAGTGTTACAGCAGCTTGCTTTCTAACCAATCGTCCCCGGACTATAGCTTGTAGTCTAACCAATGCTTTCAAGGCCCTCAAAGCACGTCTCGCCTTCAAACATTCATTTACAGATTATTAACAGAAATTGCTAATTAAACAGATCCAGCCGAAAAGCAGAACCTTGCTAATTCAACAAAGAAAAATCATGGAACATGATGTGCATTAACTACTACTAACAGCTTCCAACTCCATTAATGCAACAAATATTGCAAAGTTAACTACTTTTGACTATCATATATCCTTCTATGGGATGGAAAAGAACAATACTGAAAACAATTTACTTCATAAGATCACTCTATCTAAAGCAACCAGGGCAGATCATAGGCTTGATTATTACACTTCATCCTTAACTTCATAGGCTTGATTATTACAGTTTAGACCAGGCAGATCATTTTTACAAATAACATATACTGAAAACAAGAACCTATTTTTTCAACTCTCTTTATAAAGCAATCTACATGTTAGTCTTAGAGTTTGGTTATTTTAATCATTCGTATAGTCACTGATCTTCGGTTAAATTAAGAAGCTATTGTACATTAAAAACAAAGTTACAGTCTAGAGATACAGTTCATATAAAAGTGGTATCAAAAACAGAAAAAAGAACAGAAAATTACCAGAAAAGCACGAAAAATTGTCTGAATTCGAACAGCGGCCCATTCTCGCCGGACCACCATGAAATCCTTAGGTGAAGCTTTGGCCAAAGCAGCCACGGCAGCTGCCATTTCACCATCAAAAACATAAGAAGAAGCCTCTGACCCCTCAGTCTCCGCCCCATCGCCCCCAGCTTTTCCGCCCTTCGCCATGGCTATCCCCCAGATGCACTCCTCCATAGCCTCCACTTCCTGCCCTTACCACCCCCTTTTTCCTACACCAAAAATCCGAAAAATAAAAGATTAAAAAAAATCCACCTACTAAAACATTAGAATAATTGCATCAAATGCCAAAAGACCAAAAATTTAGCAAATGAAACTACTTTTTAGTGGTTTTACAGCTTCTTTTCCTAAACAAGAAATTCAGAACAACAAACTAAAACAGTTCCCACTTGTCAACAGATAAGAATAATTGCATAAACTACCAAAAGAAAAAAAAAATGGTTTTTGATCTTGTTATTCCAGCTCCTGGAAAAGAAAGTACTAAAAAATTCCCACTTTTTAAAACGTAAGAGCATTTGCATGAATACCAATATAACAAAATTTTAGCAGAAAAATTTACATATAGTGGTTCTTTAGTTGATTTTCCTGCACCATAAACTTCATAAAAACAAACAAAACTGTCCCACTAAAAGAACCAAAATTTAGTAGAAAAAAAATATAGCGTAGAAGTGTTTAGCTTACGGGTTCATTAACAGAAGCCTTTTTGAGACCGATCAGCGATTTAATCCACTTCCCCGAAGCACCCATTTGTGCAGACAAATCGGAAAAGATCAGAAGACAAACAAATATACAAAAGGAGTCTGTTTTTTTCCTTGTTTCCAAGAAACGTTCTCTGAAAATCTTGAAACTCTGCTACGTGAAGACAAAATAGAAGAAGGGTACACAAAAGAGCTGAGATTTTTAGCTTGGGAAAATGAAAGAGAACAACGATTGGGATTCTCGAATTTCGACCAAGGTTTAATTTAATGGAGTGGAGCGGAGTGTAATTTTGAAATTTGAAAGTTTGAAAGAAAGAAAAAATGGAAAGTTGTAACGGATAGTATTCTTCTTCGAGGACTTTATGGGTCGCTTTGGGTTTGAATCGACGGATACGACGTAGTTTCCAGGTTCAGTTTTTTCTCTTACTACCTAGGATAAAGAGAAAATTCCATGACTTTTTACGCTTTTTTAATAATTCTTTTCTTGTTTATTCTTAAAAAGTTTATCACTTCCTGTAATGATTTTTTTAATTTGGAATCCTGCTCCTAATCACCTAGATCTCAATCAAAATCAGAGAGACTATTTGGTTCAATTTTCAAATTTATTTTTATATTTTCAGTATTTTTGTAATTGAAAATATTTTTACTGAATTTTTCGTATAAAAATAAATAAAAATATATTTAGATTTAGTATGTCTTTATATAGATTTGAAAATAAAAATATATTTATTTTATAATTTTTTACATAAAAAGATGTAAAATATTAATGAATTTAAAAATAAGTTTAATAGATGCATGAAAATGTGTGAAATATTTAATAAATTTGAAAATAAAAATAAGTTTTATTTTTGATGAAAATAAATATATTTTTAAAATTTTAAATACTAAAAAATAAAAAAAAATACTTAGTAAAAATATAACTAAATGGGCTTGGAGCTTTCCAATCATTGTATTTGTTCGATTGAGTTCTTCACACAGTTATGTGAGAAACACAAATATACGAGTACTAATTTCATTTTATTCATGCATTTAGTCGAATAGTTTAGATATATAATTTATTTTTAGTAATCATACAAATGCACGTATCCTCTACATATATTTCACTTTTAAGTAGTATAAAATTAAGAGTAAAACAAGCATGTTTGATTCATTTGATTTAGTATTTATATAGAGATTCCCAAATTTATATTGTTATAAAACTTGGAAAATTATCTTTTGGAAAATCAAATCTGTTCTCAATGCACTTATTATAAGAACCTATTAACAAAATTAACAAAATAGATTGAAGAAAAAAAAATATATTTTTCTTAATATTTACGTCACGAAAATCCAAGATCCTAACATAGCTAGTAAAATTAAAACGAATTTAACTTTTTTAATGAAAATAAGACACTTTTATCACTCCACACTACAATATACTTTTTTCCTATGTTCTTAATGTCAAATAAATTGAAGATAACCTTCATTAAATCCTAAAAATAGGTTGTCTAGTATTAGCATAGTATCAGAAATTCTCATTATTAAATTGTTCTGGCTGGCCTTCACTTTAGCCCATGTCCATTGTGAACTGGGCCTATCTGTTCTTCCAGTATTGCTTAAGCCCAACGGGCCTGTACCTAATGTATACTCAGAAGCCACTCCTCTACAATGCGTTTATGACCAAGAGCTTCAGTGTCAACTAAAAGCGCGAAGGTAGAATAAATCTCTTAGTCCGTGTTTTAATCGTAAAATAACAAAAACTGGGGAGAGGAGCCAGATAATTGGAAATTAGCCAGTTGCAATAATCAGAAATTTTCTATGGCAGAACAAAAAGGAATCGAGAGCCCAGTTTCTCACTCTGGTATGAATTTTAGTTTAATGATCTATTTTATTTCTTTTTCGAATATTTTACCAATATGTCTTTATTTTCGCAATTTCTATTCTCATTTATACTTTTGTGGGCTGTGAATTAACCTTCTTGACTGGTTTTCTGCTATAAATGTTTGGTTTTTGTAGCTTCCCACATTTATAATTTTGCTTGTCTATTTTTCCATGCGAAAATTTTACTGGGTTTTGTTTATAAACGAACGATTCTAATCAAAGATTCAATTTTTGGGGGAAAAATATATTGTGGATCATGTGATATGTGTGATATGAATCACTTTCTATTTCTCGATAAAGAAAGGGAAAAAAAAAAAAAAAAAGTGACTTTCTACATTCTCACAGCTTCCATGATGACATTTTGTAAGATAGCGGGTGCTGGTGATTTTGATAAATTTTTGAGGTTCATATATTGGAATTGGTTCCTGGCAAGTGCTAGAAGTGGAGAGTAGGTTTGAAATTGGAAATAGTAGTGGTAATGTTAGGTGTTAACTGTCATCAATTTAAACGAATGTATCGTTTGATACCAAACTGGTATCAGAGCGTTGGTTGGTACATTGGTTTTGTAATTTCCTGATAAGTCAAAATGCTGACGACTAAATTTGATGTTGAGAAGTTTGATCAAAAGATTAACTTCACATTGTGGCAAGTAAGGATGCGTGCCGTTCTTGTTCAGAACGGAGTCCAAAAGGCCCTGTTCGGTGTAAGATCGGCCGATATGACAGAGGGCAAGTGGGAGGAGATTGATGAAAAGGCCCGTTCGGCTATCCAATTATCCTTGCAAATGAAGTTTTGTGCGAGGTTATCTCTGATAAGACCACAAAGGCATTGTTGGATAAGCTGGACTCTCTCTATCTGAAAAAGACCCTTACCAATAAGCTGCACAAGAAACAATGTCTATATTCATTGCGAATAAGTGAAGATACATCTCTCAGTTCTCATATTGATGTGTTTAAGTCTATTATTATGGATTTGCAAAATCTTGACGTGACAATAGATGACGAAGATAAGGCCTTGTTATTGCTATGTTCATTACCCTCTTCATATAGACATTTTAGAGAAACTATGCTGTATAGAAAAGATACTATTTCTCTAAAGGATGTTAAATCTGCTTTGGAAACAAAAGAAAAGATTGATCATGATATCACTGGGCAATCTAGTGATAGTCAGGCACAAGGTTTATATGCAAGAGGAAGATCCAAACAAAGGGGATCGAGCAGAGGTAGGCCAAAATCAAGATCAAAATCCAGAAATAAAATTGTGTGTTGGAATTGTAAAGAACCCTGACATGTTTGTAAAATTGCGAACGACTGCAGAAAAAGAATGCTCCACATGACAAGAGTGAAGGATTTGGCGAGGCTAGTATTGCTAAAGACAAAAAAATTGTGCCGCCCCTGATTGATGCAAATTGTAGAAGTGTTGATTTGGCTTATTTATAAACATTCAACCAAAAGTCTTCATAGTGGAAAAATCACTTGCTGCTAATCATGTTTAATGCACCATGATTAGTGCAATAATTGAGTTAATTTGGTGAAGAGGGAGTGAGACTACTATTCTAGATGGAATAAAATTCAAGTCAAGATGGAGATTTGTTGAAAGTGACTTGAATTATTTCTTTAATGCACAAATGTAAGGAATCAAGATGACCACGATAGTGCATTGATCATAATGCATTAATCATGTTGCACTAATTATGGTGCATTAAACATGATTAGCTACAAGTGGTTTTTCTTCTATGAAAATTTTTGTTTGCATGGCTATATATAAGTCACATCAACACTTCTACAATTTGCATCAATTAAGGGCGACACAATTTTTTCTCTCGGCCGAGGAAAGTGTTGAAGGAGACTACTTCTCTCCGCCTTTAAATAGAATCATAATTTTCTTCATTTAACGCAACTTCAGACAGAAAATTGTAGAAAGATTGAGAGAGTTAAATTGAGAATTGAGAAACACTTGAGAAAAGATAATTCTATTAAGTGAATAGTAAGATTATTCTCTTGGGTGTTGGGTTTAATTAAAGATCACTTTCTCTAATTGTTGTAAACTCTCAATTGTCATTTTTATTATAGTGGGATCGCTCTCCCACACATGGACGTAGGCTCGTTATTAGCCGCATGTCATTTTAATTTTTGTTCATCATTTTATTGTCGTCTATTTAAACGAATGCATCGTTTGATCTAGGTGTAAGCCTAACAGTATGTTTGTAAATTTGAATATTATGTAATATTTCAAATCTTTTGTTTAGAATTAGGGAATGTTTAGGATAGCATGTGAAATGTTCAAAATGCCCCCTTTTCAAAAATGAACAAAATATGCTTCAATAAACCCACTCACCATCCATTTCAGTTCTTTCTTCAAGCACACTAAATTCATACTATTACAGAATTCCAACCTCCACTCACCAGCCAATTCCAACACCAAATCAAGTTTCCCAATCAAAATCGAATACAATTCTGTAAGGTAGGTGTCCTCCATTTTTCCACTTGAGGAGTCTAACTTGCAAAAACAAAACTGAAAAATGGAAAGTTCCACTTTATCTTCTTCTTCCTCCAAATATATTAAGGCAACCTTTAACAGGCAACCAGAATAAACTTATAACTTAAAAGGAAAATAAAATAGTATATCTTTTCAGTCCAATATCTTAAATTTAAAGGCAAAATCATGCATAGAGGCTGAAAATTCTAATTCTTCCTAAATCTATGTTTTTTGTCAATGTTGTTTGCTTGTTATGGAATGAGCTTTTGAAGGGGAATTTAGTGTTTTAATGTTCTATTGCTATAGACAAAGGTAGAGTTCACATTTTAATGTTCTATTGCTATAGACAAAGGTAGAGTTCACATTTTAATGTTCTATTGCTATAGACAAAGGTGTAAAATCACCTAATGTGATCGAGCGAGCAGAGGAGAATGAGGCGGTGATTCACAGTGATAAATCGCCTCACCATCACAAAGAAACGCATGGGACAAGTGATGACATCAATGAGAACACTCCAACTGATGAAGTCAAAGGACCAAGTGTCTTTCAGCGTGTAAAGGAAGAGATTGAAGCTGTGGTTGAAGCAGTTCACCCTAAGAAATAGTCTTTATGAATTCTGGCTTCACTGTTAGTCATTAGATGATGAGTTAATTAGTTAAATATAGCCGAATAACCCTCGGCCTAATACTGTAGGTCACCCTTTTGGATGCCAGGTGCTCATTTAACATCTTTTTTTTCTGTTATATAGAAGTGTGTTGAGTTCTTCCAGTTGGATCTCTTGGATGTTAACTAAGTTGCCTTTCAAACTTGGGTGCCTGTTTGGTTTTATTTGATTTATTCTTGTTTACTACTTCTGATATCTACTGCTTGCAGAATGAGTGGTACTACATTTTGCTACAAATTTGGCAATGCCAAAATTGTACAAGGAAGAGTTATCTGTAGATTAATATTTCTGGTAATGCAATATTCTGCATCAAGGTTCAAGAATGGAGACTGATATACTGTTCCTTTCACATAATTCTGCACCAAGTAATTTTGGTTGTTCTGTTGAACTGGATTAATGGAAGATATTTTCTTTTTTAATTTGTTTGGCAACAGATAGAACAACTCTGCTTGATTTCTCTTAGCTTTTTATTTGCCACCATCTATCCCATGTAGTGGTGATGCATTATATCAAACACTTGTAGTAATACTTGTCGGCATCTATCATTGTCTTCCTCATGGTTTGTATTTGTGTTATGGTAATGAGGTAGAATGGCTTGATTAAGCAATGTAGCTATGACTTCTTAAAACAAGAATTCTTAAAAGACCTTGAGATTTTTATTTTCTATCTAATGCATATAGAAGTATTATTGGAAAGGGGGGAGAAGGTGGGGTTTATAAGGGAATCTTGGAAAAACAGAGGTTCCAAGAAGTTTGAAAATGTCTCATTCTTTGCCAACCAAATAAAAGAAAGAAAACCGCTAGTAAAAGGTTCATAATAAGAAAAACAAATTTGCACTTCAAATAATTTAGTGTAACATTAAAAATAGTCCTTCAACCAATAATTGATTGTGACTCGAATGATCATTGAAAAATTAATTTTTTTACTCAAATAATTTAAGTTAAACAAGAGCTCATATGTCCCTAGAGGATTGGTTATAAAATGGTAAATAATAAATAGTAGCTGAAATTACTAACTTTGAAAGAAAAAAATTAAAAAAAGAAACACTAGAGGAAGGGCTTGAACCTTTTGACCTTGAACTATCAACTTTTGAATACACAGATATTACATAATTCGCTGTTGTTTTTTTAAGACTCCGATGTGAATTTGGCACCTGAGCTGAGGGTAATAAAGTCTTTAGCCAGGTACATTCAAATTTCTTTTTGAAAGGGCCAAATAGTTATCCGAAAAGAATCATCTTAAAACCAAAATAATCAAATAGCCAGCCAACCCACATTTTTAAAACAAAAGACCAAAAAAAAAAAACCTTTAAAAGGTCTGTGCATACATTTCTTGAAAAAAGTGAAAAAAAAAATCAAATTCTTGAATATTCAGACTGAGTCAGTCTGTCAGTGTACTATATAAATGCAGATTTCAGTGAGTGATCAAATCCCTGATCAGTGACTCACAAAGAAGCACAGCTCAGCCACTGAAAGACATTTTAGGGTCCTCTACCAATTGCCTGCTGTATTTCATGATGGCTATTTTACTAATCTTGTAACATTTCATGCTTTAATCACCGAATAGCGAGTCCTTTTTTCGGGGGGTAAGAATCAATCACACATTCCAAATCTGATACTATTAATTCAGGAGTAGGCTCAGTGCAGAGATAGGGATCAGAAAGTCTGAAGCATTGAATAAAGCTGTCAGCTTTCCTTTTTCTTGAATCTTGTTTCCCAGGTTTGTTTTTTACAGTTCATATATACCTATGTTGTAAAAGGTAATCTGTGATAATTGGCTCCTCATTCTTGCATAATGAATGCTGCAACCTATCTTTTCACCTAAAAAATGCAAGAAGTGTTTGTGTATGTAGTATTGGACACTAGTTATCAAGGTTAAGTCCTTGGATGGTCTTAAACATTTTCATGAGCTTTTAAGGTTGTTATGTTAGTCCACCGTGGGGTACAAGTGATCCAACTGTTGTAAACTCTGGACAATAGTTTCATAACTATTGACAAAAACTTAAAAAAGTATTGAAGAATTTATATAGGAGTGTTGGTCCATCTGATTTTTCTCAAGAAAATTATAAAGATAATAGAAATGGCCTAAGTTGGTGTGTTTGGATGTTCATTTGTAAGCACAACACAAATCATGATATCTGCATCTAACAAGAATCCATAAAAATTTCCCTAGATCAATGTAGTTTACGTATAAATACTACTGATATGTGAAATTTTGGTTGGAATACATTTAATTCATCTAACATCATTGTATTAAAAAAAATATATAATAAAAACTATCAATATTGACAATTTAATTATTGTTGTTGTAGAATATATTCCATTCATTCAATTTTTTTTATTTTTTTTTATTTTTTGTTTTCTGAAGTGATAACTTGGACATCATGAATTCTTTACATTTCATGCCCAAAAAGTGATGACTTACATGAGCTGCCAATGCTTGAAAAGAAAAAAAGAAAAAATACCCCAATAACGGTTGCTTTACCTGGTGAACAAACTTATTACCCCTGCTTTCTAGTACCGACTGACTGACTGAATGAATGAATGTTATCAGACATATGGATTTTTTGCAGTCTTCTTTCTTTGTACTATCTACCACTTATGGAATATATCTATCTATCAGAGAGAAAAAGAGGTTCTGCAATCAGCCACCCCAACATTGGATTGCTTGTATTCATGACAGAAGTAATATAAGATAAAATTGATTTCAGTTTCTCTATTCAGAATTTAGAATCACTTGTCTGCGAAGCAACCCCTCTACTACTACTCTATATCTGCCTATGGTTATGCAACTGAGAAAGAGAGATTCAGATCATTTCTTGAAGGATGTGCAATTTCTTTGTTTTTTTTCTTCTGTTTTTTGGGAAATGGGATAAATTTGTTTTCTTTTGGCAAAGACTTTTGGCCCCCTTCTTATATCCTGCAATCATGCATGGCCCCTTGCAGCAGCTCAAGTTCTCCAAACTTCTCCTTATGCTCTCTCTCTCTTTCTCTCTCACACACAACACACAGTGATCATCCTTAGCTTGTTTGGTTTGTTTAATAATGAGGGCAATGTTATGTTCCTTTTTGGTCTTGTTTCTGCACATGATCCTTAGTTTGGTTGGCGTATCAAGCAGACATTTTGACCCTCAAGATGGTTTTGCTTTTAATAATCAAGGTCTTTTTTTCATCACATTTCTGCTTATCCTTCTGGCTGAATTGTTTACTCTCTTTCACTCTCTTCCACAACAAAATAAGAAATGTCTTCTTGGACTGATTTTGAAGCCTGTCCTACTTGCACTAGTTCACACACACACACACACACACACAACACACACACACACACACACATATATATAGATAGATATAGATATATACACAACAAAAAAGAAATGTCTTCTTGAAATGATTTGAAGCTTGTCCTACTTGCACTAGTTTACACACACACACACAAATATGTATACACTAATTGCTTTTCATTTCAACTAAACTAACATGACACATCCTTGATCAGGCACAGTCCAAAATCCCAGGTCATTGCAAATAACTCAGAGCTTAAATGAGGTATACATCTCTTCCTGTACCGTGCAAATTTCTTTCAAAAAACAAATAATTAAAGATGATAAGAGTGAAATACGACGACACTAATGCACTTCAACCTACATACTTTATTTCATTTTTTTGTATAGAAAATGTTAAATTTTTATTAACAATTTTGATTCCTTATAGTATTTTATCTTTTCCAATTGAAGGGCATCAAGAAGAGAATGGAATTAGTGGAAGAACCAGGGGCAAACAAGGAAATCAACAAAATTGGGTCAAGCCCACCAAGCTGTGAGCATAAGTGCTATGGGTGCATGCCCTGTGAAGCCATTCAGGTGCCCACCACCACCAGCCTTGTGGGGGTCCAGTACACAAATTATGAGCCCGAAGGCTGGAAATGCAAGTGTGGGCCTGCCTTCTATAGCCCATAACTTGAAAATTAATTCCACACATTAATTTGTAATATAATTAGTAATTGTGGGGAAAAGGAAATTAGGCATTTACAATTTGTACCACTATTGTATTTTGCAATTATTGAAGGAAATATGTTTTTTTAAATAGAGTCTTGATACTTCACCATACAAAAATTAATTTTGAAGGTGATGTAGAATGTTTTGGGTAAAGGGTCAATTCTACATGCCATACGAACAAATTATTAGGAATGTCAATAACTTTTATGATGTTTGTTGATCATGTTCAATGTTTCCTTTACACTTGTGATGCACTTATTTTTCCAAGTATGGGATGTGAAGAGACATTTAAACTCTCAAACTTATAATTTACCATGCATATATCATAGGGGTGTGAAATTGGGCCGGACCTTTGGAATTATTAGCAGTGAAAATATGTAATTTGAAGCCCAATCCATATTTTCAAGAATGGCCACACTTGAAATAAAATTTGAAGTGGAGGGCATTGTAGAGAGTTGTTGCCAAAGCTAAAATGAAGAAATCTATGTAAAGCTTTTGATTCAAAACATAAAAAAAAAAAAAGTTTGCATTGGATTCGAATAATTGCCATTTCATAAATTAAGATAATTAGACCTATGAATTCACGTTGCAAACAACAAGATTCCAACATAAATTTCGACGAGATAAAATAGTTTGCTGATAATGCACTTATAATTTAGTTGGTTATAGATTTGGAAGGAAGTTCGAATCATCGATGAGTTTTTATTAAAAAAATCATTAAAATTTGCATTATATCTTAAAAATTTTGTTAACTAGGATCGAACATTTAATTCCAAATACATTGGGCCTACTTTGAGGCCTCATAGTAGTGGGCTCCTACAACTTTGTCCGGCCCATCCCATCAGATGAATGAGCCCCACCAAACCGAATCAACAAACTCAGCTTAAGAGCTATTAGATTCAGTGATTTTGCTTACAAACCAAAAATTATCTCTCAAAAATCATTCGCTTGCAATGGCCACCTTTCACAGTCAAGTAAGTGTATTCTGTATTTTCTTCATTCATTTCATTTCTGGATTGTTGATCACATTTGTCTGATTTACATGATCTGATATTTTGTGCGTTTTAATTCCTAGCTGATTAGAGAGATCTGAATTGTTAGCATTCTTGAAAATCCCCCTGATTCTTGTAATTTCTGTGTTTTATCACCAAAACCCACAAAAAGAATCGTTTTTTTCTTTCTTTTTCGGATTATTGTAGTTTGTTTGAAGAATCAAGCATTTTGTTCGCAGCCCATTATTCACATTTAACTCTAGTGTGTGTAAAGTAGATGGGTTATAGGATATTCTTGTAAACCATAATTATGAATTTTGTAATATTGTGAATGATGATGATATGTTATTAGATATATAATGCGTGTTTGTTTGTGTGTGTGTGAGACGTATTATGGGATATCCATGTTCTCTATATTCGTGATCATTAGTAATGTGTATGGTGATATATGTGATTACTTGTGTGATTAGCAATTAATGTGTGTGCGGGCATGCATGATCAGATGAATATTTTCTCTATAAATATGAATTTTGTTCTATTTCAAATGATGATAAGTGATGAATTATGTAATTAGGGAATTATGATGATTAGTTTAATAGGTTTTGACAGTGGTTTATGGTTGTGATTGGATCATGCAAATGTAGGAGGCTTGCCCAACTATAAAGAACATAATTTTATTGGATTCTGAGGGGAAGCGTGTTGCAGTTAAGTACTATTCAGATGACTGGCCAACAAATAGTGCAAAGCTTGCTTTTGAAAAATCCATTTTTACGAAGACTCAAAAGACTAATGCTCGCACTGAAGGTACGTTTAATCTTGAGCTCTATTTGTGATAACATTAGAAATTTATGATTTGAACATGCGACCTGAGCTGTGGTATATGCTCACAATTGAGTCTTGTAACTAACTGCTTTAAAAGCACTCCTAACTCACTTACTTGCGGCTTTCTGCTGGACATTTATCCATCGTTCCTGAATAGAATTTCCATTTGAAGATAATTCCTTCTATGGAGTTGCTGAATGGCTTAATGTTCTGGTGTGCAGCGGAGATAACAATGCTGGAGAACAACATCATTGTGTATAAGTTTGTTCAAGACCTCCACTTCTTCGTGACTGGGGGTGACGATGAAAATGAACTGATCCTAGCTACTGTTCTACAGGGCTTCTTTGATGCAGTCACCCTTCTCCTCAGGTTTTATTACTGAATGTGTTGGAATTGCTTGCTGTTTGTATTGTGACAATGTGCTGATTGATGATTCTTTCTGATTGACTATTCGTGTTTTAGGAACAATGTGGACCAAAGGGAGGCACTTGAGAACTTGGATCTGATTCTTCTGTGCCTTGATGAGATTGTTGATGGAGGGTAGGTTACGAACTCCTGTCGATAAGTTCAGATACTCCTAACTCTTTATTTTTTTAGCCAAAAAATCTAGTTCTTATTCCTATCTCACTATATCTTAGTTTAAAAAGCAGTGTCCGCAAGAAGATTTAGTGCCAATGTGATGGAGCCACTCCATTATATTATGGTTGTCTTAATGATAATCATGCTTCTTCATTCATTGTTGTCTACTTGCCTGCAGCTGTTTATTTTCTTACAATCCATGTGCTAGCAAGAGACCATCATTTCATTTTTGAAATAATGTTGTTCCAGTTTGGTGATTTGCTATTGCAGTGGCATTTCTATCCTAATGGCTTCATTTGAATCTGGCTCATATCAATTCTGTCCAATGTGTCAATTATGTTTGATGGCACTAACCCTTGAACTTTTTGTTTGTTTTGGGAGTGAAGTCATGGTGTGTTTGACTTGGGTTTTGAAGAATTGGACACTGCTCCTTAAAAGATTTATTCACTGTGTTTTTTATTTCTTTAAAATGATTTCTTTGTGGAAGATCCCATCTTTCATCTTTTTTGGCATGATCAACCCCATTGTAGTTTTACCTAAATTTATTTTCCTCTGTTTTTTTTTTCATTCTCTCCGAGATTCTGCTTGGTGAAGTTAGAAACTGAGGCATTGGAAAATTCAAATGATGTTTATGCACAGCCCATTGATTTAATTTCATTTTTCATCGGAACGCTGGTAAGGTGTTGCAATCAATCCAAATTAACCGTGTTTTCATTTGTTAAATTAAGGTTATGAGCTGTATTTTCTCATGAAATGAACACTTGTGAAAAATGTATATGCTTCTGTTTTCTTCTCCAAATTACCATAAATTTCTTATTTTGGGTGCAAGAGTCCTTTTCAAGGATTTTTGAGCAGATGCCTGTTAATATTTTATTAGTTCATTATCTAGCTTGTTACGCGTAACTGAAATGCCCTTGCTTAGTTTCTCCCTCATCCATTTAGCTATGGTAATTGGAACAATCACGTTTATCAATCTATTTCATCCGTGTCTTGCAGTATTGTTCTTGAAACAGATGGTAGTATTATTGCTGGAAAAGTAGCCACCCATAGTATGGATGATGGGGCACCATTGTCTGAGCAGGTGATGTTGTAATTCTACATTTTTGGTTTTGTTTTATGCTATCATGTATGTTGCTGGCTTTTGTCACAATTTTAGCAAGTTGAGCTAACTTTTTTCTTCCATGCATTTAACACAACATCTTGCGAACCAGCTACATAATTGTTTCACAGGCTTGATAAAACAAAAACGAGTGTTCATGAGCCTGCCTCATATGTGAGGTTGGAGGGATCAATTTTATAGTTCCCTAACTCGCTGGAGTAATAAGCCAAACATCTAACAATCTGAAATTCAAATTGCAATTTTAATGATTCATTCCTTCTGTTTTATGTTGTCCTAACTTGGAGCATTATTGCAGACAATATCTCAAGCTCTGGCCACTGCACGCGAGCATTTGACAAGATCACTTCTGAGATGAAGCATCTCTGCTTATACAGTACATCAGCAAGGCATTGATCTTTGATGTTTCTACTTATATTGTAGTTTTTTGTGCTTATCTTTTGTCAAGGTTCTCTGTCTAAATACAGAAGGATCATGTCTGTATTTTTGTGGTTGCCTTTGGTTCCAGTCAATAGATTACTTGAACAGTATTTTCCCCTATGTGTTTATATCTTTCTGTTTGTCGAGAGAATAGCTTCTGCTTATTCAACTTGAACATCGCTAAACCTGCACTAATCTCGTATCTTGTTCTACAATAAGCTTTTGGAATCCATTTTGAGAAGAACATGTTCTTCTGATTCTTGGAAAGTGTCTGTTCCATCTTAAACAATCCTAGTTTTCTTGACATTTTCTGCTGTAAAACACTAAAGATCGTTTAAGGAATTGATGAAAGACACTGTGTTTCACCACAAATCCCCATTCTGTCCATGAAAATGGGCTGCAAACAGCCTCAAAGGGTGGCTTGGTGGTTCAGAAAACAATCTAGTTTCCTAGTCAGAGGCCAACAGGGTGCAAAGGACAAAACTTACAAATTTCTACGTGCTTACCCGAGTGCTATTACTATTAGGAACGAGCCCACGCACAATTTGTGGCTATTGGGTGTTTTCGATGAGCTTACTAATACACGTGAATCATACGTTGTCGGTATATCTTAAAAAAAAAATCAACAAAAAAAAAATGTTTAATTTGATTTATGATTGGCGGCATCTTAAAAATTTCAACAAAAAAAATGTTTACTATTAGCACGTATTTATCTCAAAAGGGCAGTTTTATGTGACAATATTTATTTAAAAAAAAAAAAAACTGAATAGAGTGAATGATATGTTGCCTTGTACTCCAACTATAAAAATACTCAAGCAAAAAGATGATTAGAAATAATTAATTTTCTACTCATAATTTTCTTTTGGGATTTTTCCTTTTTCTTTTTATTTTTTTATATAAGTTTAATTATAAAAAAAATGAAAAAATATTTTTCTAACCAAAGCTCTCCCAATCTGGATTTGATTGCTTCCAAATGGCAAATTATTCTTTCTTTGTTTTTGGGCTTAGTTCCCACTTGATATGTTCTAACTTTTAATGATCCTTGTTTGAATTCTTACAAGAAAGAAAATAAGCCTAATCCTCATCACGTTTTTAGGAAGCTATTGGACTTTAATTACTATATATAGCAGGCCAACACCTTCATTTTTTATTGTTTTTATTTTATTTTTTTCTTTATTGCCGGCTTGTAGTGATCTTTATTCCATTTTTCCAGATAGTTTTTCTTTTTTTTTTCCATATTGATGGCTCGTAGTGGCATGCAAGTCTAAAGGAAAGTAAACCCCCTCTAGAAGAAATGACTTTGCATCTAAGTCTACGAAGAAAAATCAATTATAAAAAAAAATTAAACAAATAAGAAAAAAAATCTATGCAATTCTTCAATAATTATAGAAATAGCAAATCTAAAAAAAATTATCATAATGACATAACAAAAAATACACATATTTTTTAGACTATGAAGATAATTTTTTATGTCAAATTAATATCTTATTTTTTTAAAATAATATTTTGTTTTCCAAAAATACTCTATAACTTAAATTAATAATATGATATCATCAATTCACATTCACTACTTTTTTTGAGTTTGTGAAAATATTAAAAAAAAAATCATTTTATGATTATATTATGTATTGACTAAAAATAGGATATTCAAATTAAGAATGTTAGAAAAAAAAAATTTTCAATTAATCAAAATCAAAACAAACATTATCCATCAGAAGTCAATCAATAATGTATCGTGTATGACACTTTTCTTGCAAGGATGAAAAAGTAGTACCAAAAATAATAAGACATAAGACTTTAAAAATTGGAGTGGGTCTTCATGTATGATTTTCCAAGCAACTTCCTTTCACTTGGTTGGGATGGGGTGTGGGAGGGGGGGTGGGGTGGCTGTATCAACTTTTAAAGTGTTGGGGAGTGGGAGGGTCGTTATTGTGGGCCCTATTTTTACAAATTCCAAGGTATCAAACATCCCCACTTTTGGACTTTACTTTCTTTAATTAATCAAAATTAATTTTGGCAATTGGTCCTTTTTTGTCTAACATATTTTCATAGTCCATTTAACGATTAAATTAATTTTACTATTACTTATCGATTTAAATATAAGTAATAAAAATTAAATATATTTTTATTATATTATATAAAATAATAATATAATAAATTAATTTTTATAAACTAAATTTTAAAAATAAAAAATAAAATAAATAACTAACCAAAAAATATATATAATAAAATTCAAAATTCAATTAATTACATTCATATAATCAAATATCAAATCTAAACTTATTAAAAATAAAATTCAAAAAAATACCAATTTAAATTAATTTTAAATTATTTATAAATAAACAGATGGGACCGACTATCAATTCTCAACTGAATCATGACATCAAAATTTTGAAAACATTGATTACAATAATATAGTGTTCAGGTATAATTTTATTTTTATTTTATATTGTATCTATGAACACATCACGTGCATAAAATATTTTTATAAATATATATTTAAAAACAACTATAAACATATGATGTAAATATTTATATAAAATATAAAATGAAAAACAAATTTGAAATAAACCATCTAAAATAATTTCAAAGTGACACGAGTTAAACATTTTAACCATTTTTTTTTCTAGTCAATTCTGTATTTCAAGAAAGACGTGCTTGCTAATCTTGGTAAAAAAAAAAACTTTATGGTTGCTAATTACGCGTTTCTTCAATATAAATGCAATAATTAGCAAGTGCATTAAATAATGACTTAGATTATAATAGTAAATATGCCTATTCCCATGGGGGAGGAATATATTTTTTTATATACATTAATCAGAATTGATGGGCGCCAAGTCAAAAGCAATTACATGAATTAATTAATTATCTCGTACCTAAACATAGAAGTTGGGCATAAAGATAAAGATCTTCCTTAGTGCCCCACCCCCACCCCCACCCCCACCCCCACCCCACTCCATTTTTTACTGCTTTTTTTGGGTAAGTTCCTTAGTGGCTAATTATTCCTAGATAAATTCATTAAACTTAAATTAGATGACATTCACTTAGTGATGTAAATTCTTCCATAATTTACTAATTGTTATATAATAGTAACAATTATCTAAATTCACATACATTTTGGCCCATCAACCATAGTTGAATATGAAAATAAGACTATTTAGTGGAGTAGAGATGGGACTGAGGATGTTAATCACCGTTTTTTATATATTACGAGTGATGAATAATAAATTGAATGTATTGATGATGGATAAATATTATATTTTATAAAAAATGAGACATTTATTTATAAAGATGTAAACGAATTAAGTCAAATCGAACACATTTAAATTTGTTTGAATTTTTATCGAATTTTAAAAATTGTATTTGAATTTAATTTGATTATAAAATTGAATCGAATTTGAATTGATTTTAATTGAGATAAACACAAATTGAACTTGAAAAAAATAATTTTTTTATATATATTTTATTATTTTTTATACTAATCGAATCAATTCAAATCAAATTTTAAATATTATTTAATGAAAAAATATTTTTAAATTTAATTTGTTAGATTTAATGAATCAAATTGGTCAATTTTGAATCGATCTGAATAGTTTAATTTATTTTTTAATTATACTTATTTATTATCTAAAATCAGGTGTAGTATGAATATTAACGATTGATATATATATATATATATATATTCATATTTTGGATATAGTATAAAAAACTAATAACCATATGCTACTTCTTAGCATCATTTGAGCACATATATAGATTTTTTTTAAAAATGTTATTGGTATTATATTTAATATTGCTAATGCCTCTTCAAAATTATTATTCTATTTTTATTTTATTTTATATTTAAAATAAATAAATTATCTTTGCAATTAAACTAAGCATGTGTATAACTAACTCAAAATCTTATTCTTGAAAATAATATTATAAAATTATTCAACTTTTTTTATATTTCGTTCCTCGTGTTTGATTAAGGATTGATGGGATAGATACTATTACAAGTAATTAAATTACTAATATTAATATTAATAATTATAATAATTATAACACATACATACATACATATAAGATCATTTGATTGGGCAGCATACAGTAAGAAGAACGGCCGTCGTGATAAGGGGAAAATAAGTGGGGCCATTAAAAAATTCCAAACTTAAAACCAATCAATCAAGCAATCAATGCGATGGATTGTTGTAGAAATAGACAAGCAAAGAATATCCTTTATCTGTTGTGCCCGTTTGGTTGTTGATGCTGCGGGATTGATAAAAATAATGCGAACGAATTAATTGTTTGATTTTCTTGATTAAAGCTAATCTTTTAATTTTATTGATTATATGTTTGATGAATTTGACCATCATACATGAGTAGGGGGCCACAATATCCCTAAATATATATAAGAAAAAAATTAACAAATTCCTATTAAACAATAGTTAAAAATTATAAAATTATGATAAAACTGAAAGAACGAATGTATTGGTGGAAAATAGAAGAAATATTAAAAAAATATAAAGTATATATGTGCAGATAATAATATTTAAAAAGATAAAATGAAAGCATTTACTACAAAATGCAAAAAAAAAAAAAAAAAAAAAAAAGCAAACAAACATGTTTAGGACAAAAATGAAAAAAAGCATTTTTTTGTAACAAAATATTGAATAAATATAAACATAATGAAACTTAAATTGAAATAGATGTTGTTTGATGAAAAATGATACATGAATATAATTATGAAAAACTATGAACTGGATTTAGAATAAATTTATTATTTCAATAAAAATGATATGCTGAATATTATCATGAAATGTGATAAAATTCATAAAAGCAAAAGCAAAATAAATTAGTTCAATTGTAATTAAACAAAAACTATACTATAAGTATAATTGTAATAAATATGATACAATTATACCATTTAATTGTATTTTTTTATTACATCAAAATAGTGCATAAAATGCATTTTTTTCAAAATACTGTGATCCTCGCAATCAAATGATGGTAATATGATAATTATTGGACATTCTATATTCAATATTGAAACCAAACAGTTGATGCATTAATGCCGATGAAATTTAATTCAAATAATAATAATAAAATTCAAGCATCGATATATTTTATGGTACGAATACTTTATTCTATTTTGTCATGCATGATATATAATTAATTAATAATTTATATTATGGTATATAAATAAGATTAATAACTTATTTTAAAATTTCATATACTTATATAATTCTATCACTTCAACATAAGTTGATTTGTGTATATTGATAAATTTAAAGATACATCGAATTTAAAATTAACTTTTTTTTTTAATATTTATCTTGCCTAAGTATAAATGCTTCCAATTCTCTTTTGGATATGTCTATATACATTGATTTCTTCCTTAAAAGTAGCTTCCTTATTAATGGTACCAAATTAAATTGAGAACATTTAATAATTTTTATTATGTTGTGAAAATGAAATTTGTATAGACGTAATTTTCTTAGAACATTTAAAAATTAGTTATATTTAAAAAAAATTATTGAATATTAATTGGACCAACTTGCATGGGACCCACTATTATTTTAGTTTATTTGCCATATCAGCTAAAGTGGGACCCACTATTCCCCACCTCAATGGAGTAGCTAGTAGAGAAGACTGCCTCAACTTTCAAATTTCTTATATCTACAAGAAAAGAAATACCCTATATGTCACAAAAAATGTTAGTCTAATTACTATTTTTTGTATTTATGTTATAAGACAAAATTTTATTTCTTAAATATAATTTTAATTAAAAAAATAAAGATACAAAAATAAAATTTCTTAATCATACTTTTGAGGGCAATATGAAATTTGTTTAGACTCTCTTTTAAAATTATGCAACGAATCAAAATTAATTTATAATATTAAAATTATGCGGGTATAAAGTAGTATGAATAATTTGTACATTCGAATTAAAGAAAAAAAGAAAAGAAAACAGTCACCACTCTCTATTTTGATCCTCCAAAAAAAAAAAAATTACAACTAAAAAATTATGATGAAAATAGTATTACTCTTTTCACATTAAGTTGAATTGTTGGTTTTTCAACTTCTTTTATTTGTTTCTTTTGGAAAATGTCACTTCATTGGAATAAATGTTTTCCTCTATTGAAAAACTAAAGAATAATGCTTGGGAATTGTGTTTCACATTGATTTGATCAATGGCCAATGTATGCAAGTTATATATTAATTGAATTGGTATATAATTTAAAAAATAAATTAAAATTTTATGTATTATCGTATTTGTCTATCTACTATCTACCTAATAAAGTAATTTAAGTAAATATACTTGAAATAAAAATATTGAAATATGAAAAAAAAAAACTAAATCTAATATAATTTAAAAATTGTCCTAATAAAATTAAAGGGGGTTATATTCCATTTATAGTATCACCATCATTTAGTCATAATAATGCATGTTTGATCATTTTTCACCCCATGAAAAGTAACTCATAAAATACTTTTTTTTTTTTTTTCAAATTCTGACATTTTAACCAATGGGAAATTTATTTATTTTTCCACACATATATTTGCAATGAAAATTTTAAATTTAAAATCACGTTTTGTAAAATTAAATGATCAGGATCTTATAAGTCATCTCATGATATCTTGTCCATTATGATCCAAGCAAGTGCAAGTCTTTAATTTTTTTTAATATGTTTTTTTTTCTTGAAAAAACCCACCACAGTACAAAATAATAATAATAATAATAATAAAACCAATAAAATGTGAAAAAAATTCAAAATAGTTTAAATAAAATGAGAAAAAGAAGAAAGGAGAGAGAGCGTGAAACGCTGGTATTGTTTCGAACTTCGACCAAAGAGAAATATTTTTTCGCCACTGCCTAAATCAATCTCCCTCTCCCCCCCCCACCCCCTGTGACCCATTCACTTTTTCCCTTCATTCTTCCTTTCTCTATTCTTCATTGCGATCTCTGAGCTGAAATTCCATCTGGGCTTCTATCAAATTCCCATTTTTATAAAAAATTATCGGGTAAAACGAAAACAAGAAACAATGATCTTTTTATTATTTGTTTACGCTTGTGTGTGTAATTTGCGTCTTTATTAATGTGGGTTTTGTTCTCCTGTGGTGAATTGAGTAAAGATTCAAAACAGTGTTTTGTGTGTGTTATAATGTTGTTGTTTTGAAGTTCTGGAGCTGCACTGGAGAAAATTGAGCTGGCATTTGTATGATGCATCTGTTGCATTTGTTTTTCTTGTTTTCTTTTTCTTGATACTGTCGATTCTGTGATTTGTTATTTATTTGGAGGATGGTTAATGCGTTTTAGTGTTGGAGAAAGGGATGAATTCTTTTGCTGTCAATTATGTGCTTTGAAGCTAAATCTTTGTTATGGTTAATTTGAATTTGCTTGATATAAGTTTTGGCTTTAATTGAGCCTTTTAATTTGATTTTGGATGTGATACTGTGTTTTCCTGGCTGTAATTTGATCTTGAAATCTTGATATTAGTCATTATGTAGATGTCAAACACGGAAGAATCTTGACGGTTGGGTCATGAGAGTTAGTCCAATTAATTTTATGAACTTGAATTGCATATAACCAATAAAGTTTGTAAATCTTTTTGTTATAATCTGTTTCCAGTTGGTAGACTGCTGCAATTACTTACATCCAGATTTTTTAGGGTAGGCTTCATGCGGGCATGTCAATTTAGCCATGGAGAATAGTGGTTATGTAAGCAAGCCCTTTGCTTGCATGATGGAGGCAAGCGTTGGGGGTTTCTGTTCATAATTCTCTGAGGTAGCAAAGTAACTTTGAGCTTCAAAACAGTCTCAAATGGCTCGGGGCAGGATAAGGGCAAGGATTCGCCGGAGTCATCTTTATACGTTTGCTTGTTACAGGTCACCCACTTCCGAAGAAGAGAGTCCACATGACTTCCATGGACCTGGTTACTCACGAATGGTTTACTGCAACCAGCCTCATATGCATGCACAAAAACCTCTTAAATATTGCTCAAACTACATTTCCACCACTAAGTATAATGTTGTTACATTCCTCCCTAAGGCCATATTTGAACAATTCAGACGTGTAGCCAACCTGTACTTTCTTCTAGCTGCAGTCTTATCCCTAACTCCTGTATCACCATTCTCTGCTGTGAGTATGATTGCACCACTGGTTTTTGTGGTTGGATTGAGTATGGCTAAAGAAGCTCTGGAAGATTGGCGTAGGTTTATACAGGATATGAAGGTTAATTTGCGTAAAGCTAATGTACATAAAAAAGATGGTGTCTTTGGTCTTAAACCCTGGATGAAGATTAGGGTTGGAGATATAGTGAAAGTAGAAAAGGATAAATTCTTTCCTGCAGATTTACTTCTTTTATCTTCCAGTTATGAAGATGGAATTTGTTATGTTGAAACTATGAACTTAGACGGGGAGACTAATTTGAAGGTGAAACGATCCCTAGAGACAACGCTACCCCTGGATGATGATCAAACTTTCATGGAATTTACTGCAACCATAAGATGCGAGGATCCCAACCCCAACCTTTACACTTTTGTGGGTAATTTTGAATATGATCGCCAGGTCTATCCTCTTGATCCTAGTCAAATTCTCCTCCGAGATTCAAAGCTTCGAAACACTGCCTATGTTTATGGAGTGGTGATATTCACTGGCCATGATAGCAAAGTTATGCAAAATTCTACAAAATCTCCTTCTAAAAGGAGTAGGATTGAAAAACAAATGGATAGAATAATATACATCCTTTTCAGCCTCCTGGTGTTCATCTCATTCATCAGCTCTGTAGGTTTCATTGTGAAGACTAAAAATGATTTGCCAAAGTGGTGGTATTTACAGGTTCCAGACAAGGAAGGCCTATATGATCCAGGGCAACCACTAACGTCGGGGTTCTATCATCTAGTTACTGCTCTTATATTATATGGATATTTGATACCAATATCACTCTATGTGTCGATTGAGGTTGTAAAAGTCCTCCAAGCATTATTCATAAACCGGGATATTCATATGTATGATGAAGAGACTGGAACTCCTGCTCAGGCACGGACTTCAAACTTAAACGAGGAACTAGGACAGGTTGATACGATCCTCTCTGATAAAACTGGCACCTTGACGTGCAACCAAATGGACTTTCTTAAATGCTCCATTGCTGGTACTGCATATGGCATGCGTGCTAGTGATGTAGAACTTGCTGCTGCAAAACAGATGGCCATGGATATGGATGGCCAGAGCCAAACTGGTACACCTCATTCATGGCGGAAAAGTGGGCATGGATTTGGGGAATTAGAAGTTGAATTAGAGACTGTCGTTTCTTCAAAAGATGAAGATGAACGTAAGCCTGCTATAAAGGGGGTTAGCTTTGAGGATAACCGCCTCATGAATGGGAATTGGTTTAAAGAACCCAATGCAGATGTTATCTTATTATTCTTCAGGATACTGTCAATTTGTCACACTGCCATTCCAGAGGAAAATGAAGAGACAGGCACCTTTACCTATGAAGCAGAATCACCAGATGAAGGAGCTTTTCTTGTTGCGGCTAGAGAATTTGGTTTTGAGTTCTGCAGAAGAACGCAGTCAAGTATATTTGTTCGCGAGAGAGATCCTTCCTTTCAAGAGCCTGTTGAAAGGTCAGACCATGAACAAATAGTTCTCATTGCTGCTTGGAAAATTACTTTAGCAGGTGTCTTGACATGTAATATTTTTCTGTAAATTCAGGGAATTCAAAGTTCTTAATTTGTTGGATTTCACTAGCAAAAGGAAGAGAATGTCTGTTATTGTTAGGGATGAGAATGGTCAAATCCTTCTCCTGTGCAAAGGAGCTGACAGGTGTGCCACTGATCATATGTGTTTGGCAATTTGAGTTCTACCCAAGCTGTCAACCCCCTACCCCCACCCCCCTAAAAAAATGAGAAAAGAAAATCTATAGAAAGGAAAAGAATTGAAGGAAAAGGTGGCCACTAGCAGTTTTTCTATTAGCAATTGGTTATTTAGTATTTTATTATTTGCATTAAGAGAACCTTTCCGCTTGCATGATAGCCTGTGAGGTTAAGCGCAGGTGAAAGGCTTTATCTGTGTCAATTTTTTTTGTCACTTTTATTGTCGTTGATGTCTTTTGGCTGCCCTTAAGCTGTAATGATTTGCTCTTGAAATTAATGCATTCTTTGCTTTACAGTATCATCTTTGATAGGCTATCTAGGAACGGGAGAATGTATGAGGAAGCAACCACCAAGCATTTGAATGAATATGGGGAGGCTGGTTTGCGAACGCTAGCACTTGCTTACAAGAAACTAGACGAGGCTAAATATTATGCTTGGAATGAAGAGTTCACTAGAGCAAGAACCTCAATCGGTGGTGATAGGGAAGCAATGCTTGAGCGGGTTTCTGATATGATGGAAAGGGACTTGATACTTGTTGGTGCGACTGCTGTGGAGGACAAATTACAGAATGGGGTATGTCATATATCTGATGCATGCTTCAGAGATATTAATTGATTCTCTCTCTCTCTCTCTCATTGTCTCTTAATTACTTCTCTCTAGGTGCCTCAGTGCATTGACAAACTGGCACAAGCTGGTCTAAAGATCTGGGTTCTGACAGGTGATAAGATGGAAACTGCAATTAATATAGGGTCTGTTTCTCGCCAGCAGAATGCGACTTTTAACTATTTTAAGATCATATGGCAACTCAATGATAAAAGCTTTCTGGATGGTAAACTGAAATCTTGTCATTATGCAGATATTCTTGTAGTTTGCTTCGACAGGGCATGAAGCAGATATGTATAACAACAATGAACACTGATGCATTAGTCCAGGATCCCAAGCAGGTAATTATCTGTAGCAAAGAATGTGGAATAATATTTGGCAAATTAATTTAAAATTAATTGAAGCCTTTGTTTTTCTTCTTCTTCTTCTTTTCCTGCTTAGGCTGTAAAGGAGAATATCTTAATGCAAATTACAAATGCAACCCAAATGATCAAGCTAGAAAAGGATCCCAATGCTGCCTTTGCTTTGATCATTGATGGGAAAACTCTAACTCATACTCTGGAGGACGACATGAAGGATCAATTTTTGAATTTAGCAATTGGTTGTGCCTCTGTCATATGCTGCCGTGTCTCACCAAAACAGAAAGCTCTGGTGAGACATCTTTGTTTGTCCTTTCAAAGAATTTTGTAATCTGTCTCTTCTGTTGTTAATTGATGAACCCTTTGGACATTCTGTATACTATGATTTCAAGTTATCATTCCCTACATTTCACATTTATGCTGTTTGATAATTAGGTGACAAGATTAGTAAAAGAAGGAACTGGGAAAACCACATTAGCAATTGGTGATGGTGCAAATGATGTTGGCATGATTCAAGAAGCAGATATTGGTGTTGGCATCAGTGGATGTGAAGGAATGCAGGTTGGTTAAAAATCTGTACCACTTCAGTAACTGTATGCATCTAGGAAATTACAGAAATAGTTTCTCAGAACTGTAAAGCTATCTTGCTTTAGGACATGATTGAAGTATTGAATGAGCCTTGTAGAAATTAGCCTACTAGTGTGTTTTAAATGATCATGAAACCAAAGTTTTATTCTTCTAACAAAGTTCTTTGAATGTAAATTCCAAAAAGAAATTAAATATATGTTCTAGTTACTTATTTTGAATGTTTAATGAATTCAGAAGCCTGGCAGTCGTAGATTCTCACTATTTAGCATCATCTTGATATAGTGTAGCAGAACTTTGCCCTTCATTTCATTTTCTTGAAAATGCCATGAAATAGAGGTTTAGATGTCATCAAAGCATTAATCCAAGAGTCCGAGCTGCTGAAGTAAGATTCTTAGTTGTGTTACCTCTAAAATTTTATCTGTTTACAGTGCCAGTCTAACTGGATTTCGGAATTTCTTATCACGTTGTGACCTTTACCAGGATTTAATTTAAAAAATGAAAATACTTGGCACTTGGTAACATCATAATTGTTGTTATACTTATATTTCAAGAAAAAATGGATTGAGCTCTGCTATCGAGCGCTATCTAGTTTTTAAGGTGCTTGAATCTCTATCATGAGCAGGTGATAATGGAATAATGAAATTGTTGAAAGAATGCACTATCTGTTCATGAAGTGCACTGGATTTGGCATTAAAATAACTTTTAGATTTACCCAAAGAAAAGCTGATAACTGGAGAATGGCAGGCTTTAGTGCCCCCCTCCCCCTCTTTTTAAGTTCTTTTGATTTTGTTTGGTTGCTTAACAATGTTTACTGCTGACATTTCTTCTTTGTCTTGGGAGCTGACCTCCTTGAGTAAGGATTTATGTTCTGGCTGCCGACCTTTTTCTGTTTTCGTTGACTCATTTCTGCTCTTTGGTGTGACAATGTGAAATAATATTCTGTAATACTATGATAGATAATTATTTCATGGTCAACTTGGATGTTTAATTACACAGTAAATAAGAGTTGCTTTAATATACACAAATAGAAGCAAAATCTTTTGCTTTTTCCACTGTTATCTAAAACAATTGAGATACTTTTTCTTCTCTTTTCTAAAATCCCATATCAACTTAAATATGGACGTTCAATTGTGCATGGAGGGACTATGTAGTAGATAACTGGTGTCTCTTGTGTGCTATAACCAGAAGCTTTCCAGATGGAAGCATTGAGATAATAAAGTTAAGAAAGATTTTCCCCTGGTATCTCTTCCCCAATCTTTTTTTAATTAATGACTGCACGCGGATCTTAATTCAGTAGCTCGTGTTTAAGGGTTGCTGTAGGTGGTCAGGGTCTTTATCCTATATTGAACTCTCTGGATACAATGATCGCCTGTTTCCATTTTAGCTTAGCATATTGTCTTGAGATAAAAGGCTAGGTATGTTAAAATTTTCTTATTATTTATATTTGTGTGTATACCTGACCTAGATCTCATAAGATTGATAAATTTTAGTACTTTGGGATATCATTAAGTACCCCATCTCTATCAACTTCTTTTGGCTTTCTTTTTCATTTGATACATTTGAATGTTTTATTGGTATAGTCTCTCCCAATTATAGGCTGATCTATTACTGTATCAACTGAAATTGGAAACTATCTCGTAAAGGACTAGCTCAAACAGCTCCCCTCCAATTTCATCAAGTGGTCATGCTAGAGTCAAACTGTCATGGAAATTATGAGATGCGATCCTTCCAAATTTTCACCTCTGTTTATTTTAGTGAAGCTCATAGTTTTCTGGCATTACACGTTGCTGGTAAAGAAGTTATACGCCAAGTATTATATTGCGTGAACTTCTTGATTGTGCAAAACAGGGTTTCCAAGCACTATATCCTCCCATTATAGCTGCAACTCTTGTTAACTTAATATCTTGTCAATGCTTAAATAGCCTAGGAAATTCATCTTGCTTTTGTGAACATGTATTGCTTTCATATGATCCAAAACTGGCTGACTTAATATCAGCTCTTTGCAGGCTGTGATGGCTAGTGACTTTGCTATAGCACAGTTTCGGTTTCTGGAGAGGCTTTTGGTCGTACATGGTCATTGGTGTTACAAAAGAATTGCTCAGATGGTAATTGTTATGAGTTGAACTAGATATATTCTCTGTAACGCTGTCCGAAAGTCCATTTAGTAATATAGTAGAAATAAATTTTCTTTGGCATGTAGACGTTCATGCATGATATGGATGCAATCACTCACCTTCATGTTATCTTTGATTAATTCTAACTTGAGATGCGATTTTCTGAATGCAGATATGTTATTTCTTCTACAAAAACATTGCATTTGGCCTTACAATCTTCTACTTTGAGGCTTTCGCTGGCTTTTCTGGACAGTCGGTGTATGTTGATTGGTACATGTTGCTATTTAATGTCGTTCTTACTTCATTGCCTGTCATTTCACTGGGAGTGTTTGAACAGGACGTAGATTCTGAAGTATGCTTGCAGGTGAGTTGTCTGGGGGTGCCTTGTAGATTTTCATATGTTAAACTTCTACTATCCCCTTAACCGGTTGCTTGTGTTGATGCAAACTATTCTGCATGATGCAGTTTCCAGCTTTGTATCAGCAAGGGCCAAAGAATTTGTTCTTTGACTGGTACAGAATATTTGGGTGGATGGCAAACGGTCTCTACACTTCCCTAATTGTATTCTTCCTGAACATCATTATCTTTTATGACCAAGCTTTCCGTGCTGGAGGCCAGACCGCTGATATGACTGCAGTTGGGACTACCATGTTCACTTGCATTATTTGGGCTGTCAATTGCCAGATTGCTTTAACAATGAGCCATTTCACATGGATACAACACTTGTTTGTTTGGGGAAGTGTGGCTTTTTGGTACCTGTTTCTTGTGGTCTATGGTGAGCTGAATTATGCTCTCGATGTAAACGCCTTCAGAATCCTCTTAGAAATTCTGGCACCAGCACCAATTTACTGGACCGCCACCCTCTTAGTAACGGTCGCATGTAATCTCCCTTACCTTGCTCACATCTCTTTCCAAAGATCGTTCAATCCACTGGATCATCACGTCATTCAAGAGATCAAATACTACAAGAAAGACATTGAGGATCGACATATGTGGAGGAGGGAGCGGAGCAAGGCCCGACAGAAGACCAAGATTGGGTTGACAGCAAGAGTTGATGCAAAAATCAGGCAGTTAAAAGGGAGACTGCAGAAGAAATATTCATCTGCAAGTAACAATGTTGTAACACAAGAAACATAATTTTTGCACATATAGTAGTATGTCCCCCCCCCCCCCCCCCCCATCTTGATAGTTCAGGGGTTTTGAATGGTTGGAATTTTGTGTTCCTTTTTACCCTTTTTTTTGGCTATTTTAGATTCATTCTTGGTGTAATTTGTGCCTAGTATAGCGAGTTTCAGTGGAGGTAACTTTGTCAAGCCAAAGCTCTAAGCTCCAAGGCTGTTGTATGTAAAATATTTGTAAGATCATCATTAAAGCTTGTGAAGAGAGTAGGTACATATTTGCCTCATTCCACTTGCGACTTTTAAGTGGTTTTCATACGTCGGGTCTTGGGACAATCATAAACAACTTTTTGAGGTTTCGAAATGAACTCCAAAGTTGTGATGTATGTATTTAATAGTTGTCAAATTTATAGTTGAAAACGGTTCGGGTATTGATTTGAATCAAATACTAATAAGGCATGCAACTAGAAAACTCATATTTCATATTCAAGTTTTAAAACGAATAGGAGCACTCAATTCCTAATATACTCCATTGTCAAATTCATATTTGAAAAGGGCTCGGGTATCGATTTGAATAACGTAGGCATCCAATTAGAAAATCATATTTCATATTCAAGTTTTAAACGGATCGGATCAATCAATTCGTAGTACGCTCCATTCATTTTCGAACTATTTTGGATAAGCCCATATAGTCTTTTATTAAATAATAATAAAGGAATCAAATTCTAATCTACTCACAAGCCCAAACTCAAGACTAACAATTCAAAGCCCATAGCCCTATAGCCTGTTGTTAACGAACCGGTTAAAAAAAAAAAATGGAAAACAGAAAATACGCATTAAAATAAACAAAGAAAAGAAAAGGAAGGTATGTAAATAAATAACTGGTATTAATAATTATAACTGTTGCTACCTAGGATAGGTGTAAAGCGAGCAAAATAATCTGCGACTTATCGATTAGATCGAACCACTGATGAATCCTCGGTGTTTCGTATGAAATGCCGATTCGCTATTCCTCCTCCTCCTCTCTCTGTCTATGTCTGTATATTTCTCTCTAGAATTCTGCAATTTTCAGCTTGATTTTATTTAATTTGATTTCGTGGGAAAGTGGGTGAAATTGGGGTTTTGATTCGTGGAATTGAATGGAGCCGCGCGTGGGGAATAAGTTTCGGTTGGGCCGGAAAATTGGGAGTGGCTCATTTGGAGAGATCTATTTAGGTATGTTTTGTTGTTCTTTTTTTTTTTAAATTTTAATTTTTGTAATTGAATTTGATTTTTTTTTTATTACTTTTTTGCTGGCTGGGTGATTCATAATTGTTTGTATTTTGCAGGTACTAATATTCAGACGAATGAGGAGGTTGCTATTAAGCTTGTAAGTGATTGAAAGTTTTCTCTTGTTCATTTTTTTTCCTGGTTTCTTTATTATTTTGTTTGCTTTTTCTTTGAGGAGTTTCTCATTCATTGTAATTTGTCTTTTTTTTTATTGTTTTTTAACATTTTGAATTTGTGAATAGTTTTTCAGTATTTATTGTTATTGATTATTGCAGAATGAATATTTGCTTCCCTTTTCCAGTGAAAAAAATTAAGAATATAAGCATGAATTAGTGTTGTATAAGCATGGGTTTTTGTGTTGTTTATGGGCATGGGTTCTTCTGATGTCGATTCTTTGAGACATGCAGTTCGATTTAGGAATGATAAACATATATGGGTTAATATCACAGTTTTTGTTGTAGTAAAGACTAGTCCTCTGCTCTTGCTATCCCTTGTTAGCTATTTTTAGGGGTCATATGTGTTTACTGTTTCTGGAATAATGCAATAGAAGAGTTACTAGGAAATTTTTGCAATGTGGAAATGATCACTTTTTGCCACTCACACATTTTTTCTTGTAAGTTAGGCTTCATAAAGATAATGATCAAAAAACAAAAGCTGCCGGAAAGTTCATAATTTTTAGATTTTTCCCATAGATTTTGCTAGAAACACTTCCATGCATGTCTCCTGCTATTAGATTTTAATCTTACTTTTCATATAATTCCTTGAGTAGTGTGTTTCTACACTTATTGCCTTGCATTTATATCTTTTCAAATTGTTTATTGCTTCCTTTTCTAAGAATGCAATTCACTTGTGTTCAGGAAAATGTGAAGACAAAACATCCCCAATTGCTGTATGAGTCAAAGCTGTACAAATTACTTCAAGGAGGAAGTAATAATCTTTTTTGTTGTTCTAGTTGCTGGGCATTGTTTTGTTTTTGCATGTTTATTTTTATGTGTTCTCACGGGTTGGCCATTTTCAATTTTGGCAGCTGGAATTCCCAGTGTTAGATGGTTTGGGGTTGAAGGAGACTATAATGTTCTTGTGATGGATTTATTGGGCCCTAGTCTTGAAGACTTGTTTAACTTCTGTAGTCGGAAGCTGTCTTTAAAGACTGTTCTCATGCTTGCTGATCAGATGGTATGGTATTCTGTTTGCTTGTGTTTAATTAAGATTTTAGACAATTTCATGTTTCAATATGTCCCTAGAAATCTCTAATTTTCTTTTCAGATTAATCGGGTTGAGTTTATTCACTCTAAATCTTTCCTGCACCGAGATATTAAGCCTGACAACTTTCTCATGGGTTTGGGGAGGCGCGCAAATCAGGTGCCCCCTTTTCCTTATTTTGAAGTTTGCCCAATTTTATTAAGCTGTTTGCTTTTAGAATGTTTGGAATCCATAACTCTATCAATTCATCTGTAGGTTTTTGCCATTGATTTTGGACTTGCCAAGAAATATAGAGACTCCTCAACTCATCAACATATTCCATATAGGTAAACTATCTCCAACATAGATCTCTTTAAAACTTAGATCCTAAGGAGTTATTTGGGCTTTTCAATGTTTAGTTTCTAAATCTTCTACTGTATATCTTAAGCCATCTTCTAGTTGATCAACATAATTCAGCAATATTATACTGTCTAATGCAGAGAAAATAAGAATTTGACTGGAACAGCCAGATATGCAAGCATGAATACGCATCTTGGCATTGGTATGCATGTGGCCTATGCCATATTATTTACCCTTTTGACCTTTGAGATAGAGTATATCTGATTAAGTGTTGCTTTCGTGTTTGATTCTGCTCTACTGCATTGACCAATGTGTAGAACAAAGTCGCAGGGATGATCTAGAATCACTTGGATATGTTCTCATGTACTTCTTAAGAGGAAGGTGTGTGCATGTATCTGCCTTGTTAATTTACTCCACTTTTAGTTCTTGTGATATGTCTACTCATCTCTCCAAAATATGCAGCCTTCCCTGGCAGGGACTGAAAGCTGGAAACAAGAAACAGAAGTATGAGAAAATTAGCGAGAAAAAAGTTTCAACTTCAATAGAGGTAATTGAAATTTAACCTGCTTCTGGATTGCAGTATATTCCCTGTTGCGCAAAACTGACTCTGAAGTTCCATCTTTTTACAGGCTTTATGTCGCGGCTATCCCACTGAATTTGCTTCTTTCTTCCATTATTGTCGTTCACTTAGATTCGATGATAAACCAGATTATGCTTATTTGAAGAGAATTTTCCGTGACCTTTTTATTCGCGAAGGTTTTGACATCTACCTTACCCTTCCAATATATTTAGCTTTTTATAGTCGAGTGTCATCCCATCACCCTTATTTTATGCTTGCTTCTCCCTTTTCTCTGCCCCTGCAGGTTTTCAATTTGACTACGTATTTGATTGGACTATTTTGAAATATCAGCAGTCACAGCTTGCCAATCCTCCATCTCGTGCCCTTGTAAGTAACTTCAATATTTAGGCTTACCTGCTCTAGCCCCCAAGATGCAACCTGATTTATTTTCGGACAGGGTACTGCTGCTGGAACAAGTTCAGGAATGCCACATGCTAATATTGACAGACAATCAGGTGATTCTTCAGCATTTATTCTGTTTATTATATACAAACTAGCTACTTTTTATGGAACCAAATCATTTTTTGATGGAGCTTTTACTCTTCTGCTGTAGCATTTGTGGTAAGCTTGCTATCATCTATATGCTCAGAGTTAAATGGATTTCTACAACTGTTATGCAGGTGGTGAGGAAGGTAAGGCCCCTGGTTGGTCTGCAACTGCAACTCGTGGCAGAAACTTTTTGAACTCTGGAAACTTGTCTAGACAGAAAGGTCCAGCTGCAAATGATGCTGCCACGTCTAAAGAGGTAAGACTACAAAACCCCCCCAAACCCCAAAAAGAGAGAAAAAAATGAACGAAGTTCCCTTCCTCAAAATCTCCTCATAGTCTTCATGCACCCATGGAGGGACATGGTTGATGTTAGCCATAAATATATATTAAATGGGGGTCTACAATATTTAAATACCATGGCATGTGGGAGAAGACATTTCTTATTACCATGAACTTATTTTTAAGGATGTGCAATCAACGAGAGATTAAAAGAAAATGGAGAAATAAGAAAGCAATTATTCAGAGTCACAGAGAGAAGGTTCGTGGTGAGGAGGTTGGCCAGGAGATGGTGAACAGAAGCACTTTTCTGTTTCTTACATGCTCCCACTTACTTTTGGGAATGTCGTGATATACTTTATCTTTTTGATTATTTGATTGCTGCTTTTCCTCTTCATATTTTCATGTTATTTGGTCAAATGGTTTCTGCAGCTATCCAGTTCTAACATTTTCCGGCAAATTGGATCATCAAGGCGGCCTGCTGTCTCTAGTAGTCGAGATCCAGAGATTCCTGGGAATGATAATGACCCTTCACGTGCCCATACCACAGATGCACTCCACAGAAATTCCAGTGTTGCACAAAGAAGTTCGCCAGTGGTATCATCGGATCATAAGCGATCGTCTTCTACTAGAAACCCCTTGAACATAAAAAATTTTGAATCCACCCTCAAGGGTATAGAGAGTCTGAAGTTTGGCAATGACGAGAGGATGCATTATTAGCCGGACTGCTAGATGCTGTTTCTCACTTATTCCCTGTGTAAATATATGCTATACCTATTAGCACTCAGGGGGATCTGTTATATCCAGCAAGGAAAGCTGCTCAAGGAAAACTGGAATCAGTACACGGTGCAGATTTTGCGAAAAGCACATAATAAAGAAGAGATCACTAAACTTGAGAGCACGAATAAAGAAGAGATCACTAAACTTGAGACCACGAAAGTGAGATTCATTGTGTTGTATCAGCAGTTTAAGAGACTTCAGTGTAGTACCGCTTCAGATAATGCTTTTATATCTCCGCCGTACCTCTCTTAATGTTGTATTACCCATTCTTTTGATTTGCCAATTATAAGTGCTTACAACTTAATGTCATATTTGATGCTTATGCCCATTGGGGCTAAAAGGTAGCTGTAGTTTTTTGGGGAAAGTTTTCACCCGCATTTTTAGCACAATATTCAAATATTTATTCCCCCTTGTGATTTTCAGAAAGCAAAAGGATGTTAATATCTGATAACTTTAACTTTGGAAAAATGTTCCCAGGGTGGCTGGTTGCTCCAGTGTTTTAAATATATAGACAAATGGCTGAGACCAGTCGGATGTATGGAAGATGAAATCATGTATAAGCAGTAATGTTTGAGGTAAGAGATGGTGCACTAATCATGTGAAACTTTAAAGTTCATTGTCTTGTTTTAGGCCTGTCAATAAGTTGAAACCTCAACTTGTTCCAAATACAACTCAAAATGATTTAATTTTGAGACTTTGCTGCAGTCAATTGAGGCTTTCTTCCAACTTGATTTTATGTCCCTAGCCATATTTGCATGGTAATTATTTTTACTATTTTTCTAAAATCGAGTTCAAATTGAACTTGGCTTAATATGATTATACCCCAACTTATATTTGATTGTGAATCAACTCACACCGCCTTAGAAAGGAGCAAGTTTTGGACTTCCACCTCAGTTTAAACCCGACTCGATGCCATAACCTTTACACATTTGATCCAACTGTTTTCTCATTAAAATTTCTCGTCCCTCTCTTCTTTTACTCCGCTCTTTTTCCTTATAGTAGGTATGCTATTTTGTTGGTACGCACAACAAACTTTATCTTGATTGAATAGTACACAATGCTGTAATTGCACTGGTTGTTGCAAGGACCAACGTCAGTCAAAGGATTCAAGAAATTGTCTCTAGGGTAGGTTGCACTTGTTCTCATGCATTAAAACTGGAATTGTCCAATGCTCACCCTCCTTTGGACATGAAATTCTGGTAAGAACAATATGGATTTAGACCCTCAAGATTAAACTTTGTAATGGACTCGTTCATCGTGTACTTAGATAATTGACACATCATTCAGGCCTCTTCATTACAATATGTATCTCGTATTGGATGATACTAGTCGATTCAAAATTATCGAATTTTATTCTTATGGTAATTTCTCTTAAATAAAATGTTAAAACGATCCAGAATCTCATCATAAATCTAAAATATGTACATTTAATAAACATGTAAAAAATACTAGCAAGCAAGAGTAAAGAAATGGTCCCATGTGCACTGCCTTTAATTTTTGTGGAAAATGTGTTCCTTTCAGGCAGATTTACAGTGCTGAGTACACATGCATTGTCTGCACAAACTTTTAAGAACAGATTGATTTCCATTGTTCATCTGCTATGTGACAGTGCTGAAAATAATGATCAAGATTTTTCATGTGGGGAAAAAATATCAATTGACAAATGCCAAGTCCCAAGGTATATATGTAAAGCCCACAGCACTGAGCAGACTTAGTTATGATTAATATGTCCTTTCTTCACCAGGAATCAGAGGAGATAAAGAAAGGGTAAAAGCATTTTTGAAAGCACCCAAATAGCAATAGTTTCCTAACAAACACAATGAACTTGTCTTTGTAAGGCAATTTCCTTTCACCATTTCTAGTCTAGAAAATAAGCCTTGTTATTGTTTATCAGCAGGAAAAAATATAATACTAGTAATAACTAAAATACAGAATTTGGTTTCTCAGAGGCTAGTCCATTGTTCAAATAGCATAGGAAATAGAACAGGCTATGGCATAGTTAGGTACTTCCTTGTTTCATCATTTTTTTCATATATTACAACTTTATTTCTACAGATTTCACAGTACTCAAGAATTCTTGATCATCAAGAACTTCAGAACCCTTGATAAAAAGATGGTAATATTAAACTACCTCATTTCATGACAGTTGACAAATCATCAGTATTTCATAGTACAAGTTTTTCTAAGATTTCCAATTATCTAGAATCTTATTCATCATTCTAGACATCCTCAACCTTGGAGGTTGGAGCAAAGCTGTGTATAAACACACAAAAGACCTTGAAAGAAAAAAAAAGAAAAAGAAATAGGCATGACAATAATACTCCATAGCCAAGAAGTAATCATAAAGATAAAAAAATAAATCACCACAATCCATGAACAATATCCTTCATCCACCTGAAGCTCTTTCTCAAAGAACTCTTCATTTTACCCTCCACTGCATATGCCTTGTAGCCAGTAACTCTCTTTTTCCTCTGCAGTTCAGGATCAATGTTAAAACTCCAATTCTTTGAAGAAGAAGAGGCACTAATCCTGCTCTTATTTCCCTTCTTGATTTTCACCTCAAAGTTGTGGCTGTTGTAATCCAGCTTTTGAGGGGGATTATAATCTGACGTGCTGTAACTCCTCAGATCATGCATGTTGCTTGGCTGCACCCCTGGACCTTCCCTGCTTGACTTGGATCTTGAAAATTTCTCCATGTCTAGGAACAATAACTGGAAAAAGGCAAAAAAAAAAACCCACGCACACACACAGAGAGAAGAAAAGGGTTTCTTGGGATTTGCTTTAAATTGTGATTTTTGTGGAGATTTTTGTTGAGTTCAATCAGGAGGCGTAGCTTTCAGCTTTCTCTTGCAGGACTCCTTTTCCTTTTTCTTTTTTTGCTTTAATGGAGCGCCGTGTATGGCTTTTTATTGATCCGATGTTGTATTTGACTGCCGTGTCTTTTTTATTTATTTGAGTATTTTCTTTAAGTAGTACCCCAACAACCCTAAACAAAAATAAAATAAAAATAATACTGGTTGATTAATGAATTTAATCATTTTTCTTAAGAGTCAAAATATATAATTTTATCTGATTTTCAAATTAATTAATAAAATTTAAATAATATTTATATTTAAAAGTTTAGTAACATAAAAAAATTATTAAAAATCTAATGTGTTAATTAATCACACATTTAAAGAATCTGGCTTTGTATTTTAAGTAAATAAAGAAAAACTTTCAAATTATCTTTTTTTTCCTTTGCATGCTGTTGCATGAGGCTGTGTGTGCTGTGTGTGCCACGTGTCAAAGTTTGACCATTGAAATTTCAAGCACAAATTCAAGAAACTTGAAGTATTTAAAAGCTCCCATGTGATGAATATAATGTGTCATTGTCATTTCTTTTTAAAAAAAAAATCAGAAAAGATCACTACTAAGTCCCATGTTGCATTTCTCAATTTCAATTGATAGGAAATAAAAAAATAAAATAAAATATTTACAGTTTAACACCCTAAAAATAAAATAATATATTGACCTTCAATTTAGAACAAAGAGACAAAAGGGGTAGAAATTGAAGCTCAATAAATTTAGGTTTTTACATTTAAAGTTGGTAGGTATTTTTTTTTTAACTTTTTGGGATACCGGCTGATTTCATATTCTCCTCCCATAAATATATATAATTTGTAAGTATAAAATATTTATCAATAAATTATTTTATCTCAACGTACTTTTTTTTTTAATATTGATTAATTTTTAAATTTTTAACTCCTCTGCCATATATATAAGATGTTTATTAATAAATTATCTTATATCGAAAAAAGTTGGTAGGTATTTGCAGTGGAAACTTTTGATTGTATAAGGTTTTGTTGTAATACAATATTATTATAGATTGATCCCAAAAAAATTTAATAAAACTAACAATTATGACAAACCAGCTATGAGCTCTGTTAGCGGTAGCTAATAAGTTAAGAAAAGGAGGGCGGCAGTGTGGATGAATTAATTTTACTATTCAACATTGTCAGTCTGGATCATTGACTAAATCTAACTTGCAGAAACAATTGACTTCATTTAATATCCTTCTCTTTTTTGCTGTTATATGAGAAATTTAATTTTATATATATATATATATATATTAAAATCGGTTCACGAACCTAAGACCTATCTCTATAGCAAGTAATTTGACTCGGTTCGTCATGCTCTGGACCACTATTTTAATAGAATCGATTGGTTTGGTCGGGAATCAGTGACCAATTTGATTCAATTAATTTTGATTAATTGAATTTAGGGTCAAATTGGTAAAGAATCGATTAATTTTTATTTTTTTAAGTTTAAATTTAATATTTGATATGTGTATGTATTTATTTAAATTTTAAATTTTGTTAAATATAATTTTTAATTAGTTAATTTTTTTTTTACCTTTTAAATTTAGTACATAACAATTAATATAATATATTATTATTTTACATAATAGAATAAATATATATAATTAATTTTTCTTAAATCGGATAGAGTGATGGTTGAACCGCTGATCGATGGTAAATTCAATTTAATTATTAATTCAATTATGAAAATACTACTTTAGACATGCTGAGAGCCTAACTCTCGATCTCATAAATACATATAAAGTTTTGTAGAAAGTCGTATTCAATATAAAATTATATATAATGATGTGGTAGGGATCCAAATTTTCAAACGTCAGCTTCTCGCGATCTTTCAACTCTTAGATGGGTTCCTCCCTACGATACACACAAGTTGTTAGGAGCCACTCTGACGCTCAAATTAGAACTGGAAAAAAAATAATCGTATGGAAACAAAAAGTTTAGAGTTCTAGTAACGTGAATGAGTATTTATAATGTCTCATAATGGGTTTAAACATATCAGGCCCATAGGATAGTTCAAATTAAATTATATTCTTGGTAATTGAGCCTTTTTGTGCTGGGCTTGATTCTTTGTAATTGGGCCTTCTGGACTTGAATCATGTACAATCGTGTTAAATTTGGAAGAAGATCTTCTTTCATATGTTGTGAGATCCAGCCTCAACATGAAATTTTCCATGCCTTGTTTTCTTGCACCATTTAAGAGTTCTTCTCTTTACCACCCTCAACCTTGACTTTTAAGCATGTGTATCATCAACTACAGAGGAGAATAAATAAATGCAACTCCCAATCTGGGCTGAGCTCAGTACAAGTTGGAGAATGTCCGGCCCATTATCTTGGATTTTGGATACATTTGAAGCAGGTAGGTTGCTAGGTTGGGACAAAGTGTAATGGGCTTACCAGCCCATCTAAGATCTTTAAATTAACATAAGTCCATAGCATTCTCTTGCTCCTAATTCTAATTAAAACTAATGTTTTTTAAAAATCAGATTGACGATTGAATCAAGAATTAATTGAGTTATTGAATTTGTGGGTTCAATTGATTGTTGGATTTGAAAAAATTGGTTAACCCAAACTATTATAATAGAATTACGATAAAATTATCAAGAGAATAGAAGAATAAAGATTAAAGAGAACTAAATAATTTAATTATAAATCAAGCAAGAAAAATTAAAGAAATTAAATAATTCAATCTATTTTATTTTTCTTTTAACTTTTATTTTTCTTTCTCTTTTCCGTTTCTTCAATTTTATATTTTCTCTCTCTTTCCCATCTTTGTCTGTTTTCACACTTTTACTTTTACACTTTCCTTAATTTTTATTTCCTTCCCTTTTCTTCTTTTCTTTCCCTTCTCTTTCTTCCTCCCACTTCCTTGTTTTTTTTTCTATTTTCTCTTTCTTACTTCTTCCCTTTCCATGTTTTTTCTTTCTACTGGCCTAACTCCAACGTCACCATCTTCACACACACACACACACACATCATCGTTGTAATGGTTGAAAACCGATTGAACCTGATAGTCCAATTCACATTTAAAAACATTAGTTAAATTTAATATTTGTTTAAAACATCTTATAATCTAGTATTTGGTTAAATTTGTGAATTTATAAGATGGTTCAGTTCTTGTGAAAAAAACATAAAAAAACCTAAGATGTCAATAGATCTCGACTTGTCATTAAGATACACTTATCACAACTAATCAAAACTTATTCTTAAAATAAAATACAATGACTTGAAGTTTTCTATTTTAACATATAAAACATCCTCAATCTGAGTGCGACTGCAACATCATTCTGCATGCCAATACATATATGTCCCCATTCAATGAAGGTCACAAAAACAACCTCCACATACAAAATGCAATCTTTAATGTTCCAAACTTGGGAAATTTCATGAACCCAAATACTCAAATAAATGGCATTTTATGAAGCAATAAACATATAAGATCACCCCGTAAAGAATAGCATCAATGAAGCACTAACCCCAGGCACACCCCAACTCACAGGACCAAGTCTAAGTCTGTAAACATGATGTAGATTTTAAAGTCTGATATGGGTATTCCTCATAAAACAAATGCACTTCAAGCAATAACAGAAAAAAAAAAAGATTAAAAGTTAAAAAACTTCATTAGATTTAAGCAAAATTTGGGGCAAAAAATATTGAATACGTTACAGAAACTCTACCTACAGACAAAATTGCAGTGGTGTAGTGCACACCAGAATGAAATGGATGCCCTGAGTGCTAGCAGGCTCCATTTTCATCAGGTGGTATAGATAACCTTTGCAAAATAAATTGACAATAAGCAAAAAGAAGAAAGGAAAAACACATTAACTAGTAACAAGAAGGAAAAAAAAAAAACAAAGACGGCCCCCTTTACTGAAATAAAACCCAAAAAACCACCTCAAAGAAGATCAGCAACGTTCGATGGAAGCTCTTCAACGACCACATTGTAAAACTTTTGAATGTCATGAAGCATTTTCTCGTCATCCTTTGTCAAGAAGTTTATTGAAACTCCTTTTCTTCCAAACCGTCCACTTCTTCCAATACGATGCAGATAATTTTCTGGCTGTGTTGGAAGATCATAGTTTATGACAAGAGATACTTGCTGGACATCAATACCACGAGCCAAGAGATCAGTGGTGATAAGAACACGTGATGAGCCAGAGCGGAATTCACGCATGATAATGTCTCGGGTATTCTGGTCCATATCTCCATGGGTGGCTGAGACGGTGTGGTCCCGACTTCGCATTTTGTCAGTAAGCCAGTCAACCTTCCGTCTGGTGTTCACAAAGATGACGCTCTGAGTGATGGCTAGGGTCTCATAAAGATCACATAGAGTCTCCAATTTCCACTCCTCCTTTTCAACATTGACATAGAATTGCTTAATACCCTCGAGTGTTAGCTCGTCCCGCTTCACCAAAATCCTCACAGGCTTATTCATGAACTTCCTGGTGATTTCTAGGGCTTCAGGTGGCATTGTAGCAGAGAACACCCCAACTTGAACTTTAGCTGGCAGCAACTGGAAGATATCATATATCTGGCAGTACAAATGTCCCATTATTAGTTAAAGACTCCGTAAATTAAAAACACTAAATCCATGAATAGTGAAGTGGGAGATCATCTCGCAAAAACAATAAGAGTTGTGTTCAGCATGTACACACAATCAAGCACGCAACCACATATTCTCCAATATTCAGTATAAACATGCTCATGCTGCAGAATCTATCACGAAAAACAACCAGAGAAAGAGATGTACCTGATCCTTAAAACCTCGTGACAGCATTTCATCAGCCTCATCCAATACAAACATTTTAATGTAATCAGCACGAAGTGATTGTCTTCGTAACATGTCAAACACACGGCCTGGGGTGCCAACAACAACATGAACCCCAGCTGAAAGAATTCGCTGATCCTCGCGAACACTGGTTCCACCCACACAAGCATGAACCTTAACACCAAGGTAATCACCAAGAGCTCGCATAACCTTCTCAATCTGTTGCGCAAGTTCTCTAGTAGGTGCCAAAACCAAGGCCTGGCATTGTGTTAAACCATAATCAAGCTGCTGCAAGATGCCAGAACAGAAGGTAGCAGTTTTCCCGGTTCCAGATTGAGCCTGCTGAATAACATCAAGGCCCTTGCAGAATGGAACAATTCCCCTTTGCTGGATGGCAGAGGGCTTCTCAAAACCTTCATGAGAAAGAAAACATCGAAACTTATTAAGGTGCATTGCTACTTCACATGAAATAAAAAGAGGACCAGGTAACAAACGTGGCTAATATGAAAACATTCATCTGAATTGAACTTCTCCACATAACAACTCTACTACCAGCCATAGCAAATTGATTAAACCATTGTTTGAAATAAATTACTGGCCCTAAAGCAAATATTCTAAAAAAATACCCAAGGTTATTGCAAACATACCATAAGCATAAATCCCTCTAAGGAGGTTCTCTTGAAGACCCATAGCATCAAAACTATCATAAACCTCATCATAAGATGTGAAGAATTCTTGTCCATCAGCTTGAAGCCTGCACCAGAATATTGAATGAGCTAAATCATCTAACCTATAATCCACCATTGTTAATATTTCAATGAAAAGTTGCAGGAAAAACATTACTCAGAGGAAACTTACAACTCATTCATCTTTGCATCATATTGACGAGCATCGAATTGTGATCCTTCTGGTGCCAAAGCTGCCATAACTGCAGTTTGATTGGCATATCAGTAAATCTATATTGGACGAACTGGAAAGTTAATGAAGAAACAGTACTGACAACTGAAAACTTAAAACAATTGACTGCTAGTATATTAATTAGAGGGAACATCGAAAAATATCAAACTACGGAATAGAAGAAGAAAACAAAACAGAAAGTTTTTCAGCCAATGGGAGCCACAAGTTCCTCCATTTTGAGAAAAATGTACCAGAAGAGCCAAACTTGCAAGCCATTCAACATGGATTACAAGCATTAAACTTCCGTTTTCATGTTTGGGGAATATATTCCTAGAGGAAAGGGCTATCATACAACAAGGAATAACTCCTCCACAAATGGTAGCCCTTTTACTGTCTCCCCAAAATTCATCCGAAAAGTAATATATTCATTCATAAGTGTTAAACACCAAATAGCTGCAATAGAAGCATGAATGCTCGCCAGGGGAAAAAATCAATTCTAGAGAGAAAAAAGATAAAGGCTTCATGCTGGAAAAATATACAAAAAAAAAAAAAAAAAAAAAAATCGATCTTTTACCCAATATACCAGTCACAGGATCTCCCAAATAAAATACTCCACGCCAGTAAATATCAATCTTTTAACCAAAAACAAAGAATAAAATTACCAAATAATGTACGCATCTGAAACCCTTTTACGATATCTTATTCCATGCCCAATCTCACCTGATGTTAATCAGCCAGCTAGAGCTTGAACAATGTACATAACAATCACATTAAGATAAATGTACTTTGGCTCACAAATCAAAACCAATAAATCTGGCGCATCCAAATTCAAGGACAATGAAAAGATTATACGAAAGCTACAAAAAAATCTAAGCCCATACAAAACATCTATAATAACAAAAGGGAAACATACTAATTCCAAGATCCCAGAAACAAAACCAAAATCCCTCCACCTAAAAAAGAAAACAGATTTATCTTCACAAAGCCGTCGCCTTTTACAAAAAAGAAAAAAAAGAAAACTCATTGACAGAACAAAAAGATGCCTATATTCGCACAAATCCACGTAACAAAAAGTCATTGAAAACATAAAAAAATAAATAAAAACAAAACAGATCGAACCTTTGAATCAGAACGAAGAAAACCCCGAGAATGCTTGTCGTAGGATTGGTCAAATTGCTGTATTACTCCTCGGATCTGCGCCGTGGAGTGGAAAGAAGAACGTTGTGAACACAATCGGCAATGAGGGCTTCCCCTATATATACTGGGCTTGCCCTTGTCCTTGTCCTATTGAATTTCTTTTTCCCTTTTCTTTTTTCTGTTTGTATTTTCCTAAACCACCCTTATTTGGGAAATTGGGTTTAGGGTAAAATACAAAAATATAGGAAAAATAAAGGCCCTTTTTTTTATTTCGTTTTTGTATTACCTAATAAATCTTTAAAATTGATGGTTATTACATTTGTTTGATTTGAAATAGGAGATATGTTTCTGTATTCAAATAGGATTAGATGTACATATGTATGATGCATTCTTCTTGAATTTTAGATGTTTCACTTCAAATAAAAGTCATTTTACATAGAAAACTAACCCACACAACTAAGTTTTATTTTATTTTTATTTGTTTTATTGTTTTGAACAAATGTAGACATAGTAACAAATTCGAGATTTAAAAATAATTATTTATTTTTAAAAAAATCATACTTGAGGTATTATTTGAGATAATTTTGAAAAAATATGACATCTCATATATACTACAAAATTCATTATTAAAATTCGTGATTGATTCAAGAATATATCGATACATAATAATTAATTATTTTATTAAAATAATATATTTATGTGAAAAATGTCAATAATAATTATGTTATTTGGCAAACTTATTTATATTTATTGAAATAATAGCTTGGTTAATTATTCGACTAGCAATAAGAAAATGAAATTTATAATTTAGAGTCAGAAATAAGGTGAAAATATAGAAAATTTCCTCGAATTCAAAAATGAATCATCATATTAATGAAAAATTTAGAAAAATTTTCACATTACTATTTATGAAATATATATAAAAAATTCCATTGCCTAATAAAAATATCATGTTTTCTTCAAATTATTTTCAGAATTTTGAAAAATCTTGTTACAACGGTTGTAAAAAAAAACGATTTATACATCCAATTATGGTATATAAAAAATTTTGGTTGGAAAAATTGTGAAAAAATATGCTATATTTTTTAGTGTGCTCTTGTAAATATTGCAAGTGTATACAGCTCCCAAATCCCAATGCACTAAGATCCAAAACATATATTAGTGTTCAAAATCATGGCCAACTTTAGTCAATGGGCTTTGGACAAACTCACTCATAGATTTAGCCCAAATCATTTTTAGGTCAGATTAAGAATGAATCACACTACAAAAATGTGGAGGCCCATTCCTTATGGGCCTATAATGTTATGGGCCGTAAGGTTTATTTCTTTTTCAAGGTACTGAACCAGCCCTAAGCTTCTTTTACTTTTGTTCTTTAATTTGTATGGAAAAATGAGAACACAGAGAGAAATGTAACTTCCACAAGTTTAAATAAAATAAATATTATTAAATTAACTTATACATAATTAAAGATAAAGGACTTTTAAAAATGTATATTTTAACTGAAGTGACAAATTTTCTAAAAATGGGCTTAAAAGATATGAACTTTTTAATAATTAAATTTATATATTAAGAAATAAACTAACTAATAGAATTTATTAAAATATCAATTTTTAGATAGAGCCGTGACTTGTGCCATTATATTATATCATGCATTCTATTAAATTTATTCAAATAAATTTCATTAAAAAAATACGTGTAACATGCAAAATTATCAACTTATCATGTAGTTGAGTGATTACTTACATCAAAATCTTAAATAATATTTTTATTTATAAATATCAAATAAAATTAAATAATAATATATTTTACTTAACTCGATTTGTTTATAATCTACATTACAGCATTGCACTCGTTTAGTTAAATAAGACCAAGTTCACTAAGAATTTTTCCAATAGCTAATATGTAACATTATTAAGAACTTTTGAGTCAATATTTCTAATAAAAATATTTCCCACTTGAAACTATTAGAATTTTACTTAAGGATCAACACTTACTATTGTTGTTATTAAAGCAATGTTCCAAATTCCAATTGTCGCACCATGAAATGTCGAAAATACCCATGGATGTAGGGTTAACGGACAAAAGAGCTACCTTTTATGCCCAGATCAAATATTCCACTTCTTTAGCTCAAATTCCACGATTTCTTCACCTCATTTCTCGTCGTCCCCAATGCCCATCGACCCTTTTTCTCTTTCTAAATAATCACTATACCTCTATATTCTCTTGTAATCTCCGCATATAAATTGAAATCTCTCATCACCCTAGATCTTCTGTGCTCTCACAAAAATCCCGAATCGAAGTTAAGGTGGCAACTCTCTCAATTCTTATGTTTCGATTCTTTATAAGCCTGCCGTGCTGTGAATTTTGCTGATTCAGATCTTACAATCAGTTTTATTTGTTTTTTGAAATTCATGTACGTTCGCAGTGAATAGTGGTGAATTCTGGATCTTTTATGTGAATTGTGATCTGGGATTGCTTGGAAAATGTGAAATTTAGCTGAAAAGTGTTTTCTTGCATGACTTATTGAATAAAGATTCTATGAGTCGGATATCTTAAATATGTGAATCCAACACCTTCTTATTATTTTCTTACTTTTGATCTGAGTTCACCTGGAATGCTGATTTCATGTTGGAAAGTTTACTATGTTTATGAGCTGCTGTACGAAGATTCTTTTTAAATTGTTACATTTTATAATTCTTGTGAATGAGGTGCATATGCGTGAGAGTGGGTATGATTGTGTGTGCCTCAAGAAGTTGATAGCAATTTGGACTCTAGCTAATAGTAGTGGAGAAATGTGTTTGTGGCTTTGTGGTGTGGGTGTGTAAATCCAGGAACCTTTGTGGCTAAAATATGTCAATAATATCGAGAACTTAACTGGTCTCATGCAACTGCTAGTCTTGGGCTTATGGCTGATGTAGGTATCTAAATTTTCTTCATATGAAAGTGTTTTGTCAGTCGTTTCTACTTTTGTTAGATTTATAATTTGTGCTGGTCTTAATGAATGCCAGACCAAGACTTTTGAGAATGGCCGATAACAATGCACCAACTGAAAACCAAATTACCTCTGGCGATAATAGTGTACCCTCAGAAAACGAGAATGAAACATCCATTGATGCCTTGGCAAGGAAGGTCCAAGAGTCTCTCTCACTTGCAAAGAGGCATAAGTTTTGGGAAACCCAACCTGTTGGCCAGTTCAAGGATCTCGGAGATACGAGCCTGCCTGAAGGCCCAATTGAACAGCCAACACCAGTGTCTGAAGTCAAACAAGAGCCGTATAACCTTCCAATTCCTTATGAGTGGATTACATGTGATATAGAATCTGAAGAGGTTTGCACTGAGGTATATAATTTGTTGACCAATAATTATGTTGAGGATGATGAGAACATGTTCAGATTCAA
>CM033117.1:20238013-20305501 GCA_019321725.1 Paulownia fortunei | reverse complement strand
AAAGAGTAGCGAAAAAGATGGGGGTGGCCCGGAGTTTGTACGTTATATGAAACATTCTATACAAAAAACTAGGGCCTTATAATAGACACATATAAGAGATGTTAGCGAGAGGGTAGGGGTGAAAATTTAAGTTGCAAAAACTAGGGTTTTTTAAATTCTACATCATAAAATACATAACACAAGAGAGATATTAGCAAGTAGGTGAGGGAGAAATTTTTTTTAGCAAAAACTAAGGTTTTTGGATTATGCTCCTGAAATACAAAACAAAAGTGAGAGAGTAATGAGAGAGCAGTAGTGGCCTTGGATTTGTAGTGTGAAAATTTTTGTAGTAAAAACTTGAATTTTTTTTTATTCAACATCATGGAATACTAAACACAAGAGAGAGTAACAAGGGGGTAGGGGTGGCGTAGGTTAGTAGTGTGAAATTTTCAGCAGCAAAAACTAGGGTTTTCTCGATTCTACATCTTAAAATGTAGAACTCATAAGAGATACTAGCTAGAGAGTTGGGGTGAACTTTCAATAGTAAAAACTAGTATTTTTTAAATTCTAGATCATAAAATACAGAATACAAGAGAGATAATAGTGAGAATGTGGGGTGAAAATTTCATTAGCAAAAACTAGTGTATTTTGGAATCTATGTTTTCAAATACAGAATAAAAGAGAGAGAGTAACGAGTGGGTGACGGTGGCTAGGATTTGTAGTGTGAAAAAACAAATAGCAATAATTAGGGTATTTTGGATTATATATCTTATAATACTGAACACAAGAGATGATAGTCGGGGGTGGGGTTGGCCTTGGGTATGTTGTAATGCTCAATTCTCTCCTACATATCCAATAATAAGCATCTTGCATGAATATGCATCTAATCAATGTGTATTATTGAATTATGGCATATAAATAGCATGATTGCGCAAACTTGAATAATTGTTATTATATGCTCTAGTTATGCTTTAACATGCATTAGTACATGAAATATGATATCAAACTTTTTTTTCTTGATTTAATATATTTCATTCCATGTTACTATCGTGATTATGCATTTATTATTGGCTAATAAATGGAATGAGATTGGGTAATGCATATCAGGTCATGGCACCAAAAATGAAGATAATGGATGATCATGAGGGTAATCATAGTGTGGTGGATAATTTGACCAATGTCATTCAACAACAAACTAGATGCATGGTGAATAGATACAACAATTTCTAGATATGTGATAAAGAACCCAAGAACAGAATCGACGACTACCTCCACCACAAGCTCGACAGGATCCTTCACAGGCTGTATATGAGAAGTTTAGAAAGATGGAACTTATTGATTTTACTGGTAGGTCTGATTCTATGGTTGCAAAGGAATGGGCTAAATCATTGGATACTATCTTTAACTACATGAGAATTGATGATGCTGAGAAGGTACTTTGTGCAATCTTCTTGTTGAAGAAGGATGCTAGAACCTAGTGGAAATGAGCTAAACTTGTAGTGAATATGGAATAACTAACTTGGGAGAGGTTTAAAAGAATATTTTATAATAAGTATTTCACTAGAGATGCTAGGTCGTTCAAAGTAAAAGAATTTTTGGAGTTAAAACAAGGAGGGATGTCTGTATGTGATTATGTGAGAAAATTTGAACAGGGTTGCAAGTACTTGCCATACATCGCTAGAGACAACAATGAAAAGATGGATCATTTCTTGATATACCTTAATCTTAAAATTAGAAGAGATGTGAGAATGTCTTGATTAACAGAATTCAGGGAACTAGTGGACAAGGCTTTGATGGCTGACTTAGATGAGAAAGAGATTGAGAAATTTCATCAATAAAAGAAGCAAGATTCACTCCCAGAAATCTGAATCAGTGGAAGAAAGGAGAGAAAAAATCAAACCAAGGGAATGAAAAGCGTCCTAGAGTTGGGCAGATTTCTACTACAGTTGAAAGACCTAAATGTTCTAAGTTTGGAAAGAATCATTTTAGGGAATGCTATAGTGGTACTAATAATTTCTTTAAGTGTAAAAAGCCTGGACATATAGCAAAGGATTGCCCAACAGTGCAGGGGAAAGTTCAGGAAAGAGTGTATGCAATGACATAAGAACAAGCCGATGCAGATGCTTCCATAGTCACAGGTACTATTTTAATTTTTGGGATATCTATAATTGCATTGATAAATTTTGGATCTACACATTCATTTGTATCACGTGCATTTGTGAGAAAATTGGGCATTCCACCAGATTTATTAAAAGTAAGGTATAGTGTGACTGTTCCATCTAGGGAAAAAATGGATTCCAACCAAATGTTAAGGGCTTGTTCTACTCATTTTAGTGATAGGACTCTCTATGTAGATCTTATTGTTTTATCGATGCCAAATTTTGAGGTTATTCTGGGTATGGATTGACTTACCAAATATCATGCAACAATTGATTGTAACAAGAAGATTGTGATTTTTCACCCACCTGGGGAAGAACAGTTTATGTTTAATGGTATCTCATTCTCACGATCCTTACCAATTATATCTACTTTGAAAGCTGAAATTGAATAAAGATTGTGTTGGATATTTAGCAAGTGTTTTGGACACCTCAGTTGAAGCATAATTGAAGCTAGAAAATGTAGATGTGGTTCAAGAATTTCTTGAGGTATTTCCAGATGATTTACCAGGACCACCACCGAATCAAGAGATCGAATTCGTGATTGATGTTATGCCAGGAACTACTCCTATTTCTAAAGCACCATACTGAATGGCGCCAATAGAATTGAAAGAGTTAAAAGTTCAGTTACAAGAATTGCTTGATAAGGATTTTATTCGCCCTAGTTATTCTCCTTGGGGAGCACCTGTGTTGTTCGTGAAAAAGAAGGATGGTACATTGTGGTTGTGCATTAATTATAGGGAGTTGAATAAAATAACAGTTAAAAATAAGTATCCACTCCTAAGAATAGATGATTTGTTTGATCAATTGTAGAGAGCATCTATATTTTCTAAGATTGATTTGCACTCTGGGTATCATCAATTGAAGATAAAGGAATAAGGCATACCAAAGACTACATTCTGAACAAGGTATGGACATTATGAATTTCTAGTGATGCCTTTCGATTTAACCAATGCCTCTGCAACTTTTATGGATCTAATAAATAGGGTGTTCAAGCAGTATCTTGATAAAGTTGTGATTGTGTTTATTGATGATATCCTAATTTATTCACATGATAAAGAAGAGCACAAAGAACATTTGAAGATTGTGCTGCAAGTTCTTAAAGAAAAATAGTTATATGCTAAATTCAAGAAGTGTGAGTTTGGGTTTTAACAAGTAGTATTCCTAGGTCATGTAGTATCAAAGGATGGTGTTTCTATTGATTTGAGTAAGGTAGAAGCTGTCATTAAGTGGCCAACACCAACAAATGTATCAGAAGTAAGGAGTTTCTTAGGATTAGCAGGGTACTATCGACGATTTATTCAGGGGTTTTCAAAGATAGCAACTCCAATAACAATGTTGACAAGAAAGAATGTGAAGTTCTTGTGGATCGATGCTTGTAAAATAAGTTTTCAAGGATTGAAACATAAATTGACTACATCTTCTGTTCTTACCATTCCAATTGAATTGGTGGATTCATGTGTATAGCGACACTTTAAAAAATGGTTTGGGTGTTGTTTTGATGCAAAATGGGATGCTTATTACCTATGCTTCAAGGCAATTTAAGGAATATGAAAAGAATAATCCAACCCATGATTTGGAACTTGCTGCTGTGGTTTTTTTCTTGAAAATTTGGAGACATTATTTGTATGGTAAGAAGTGTGAGATATACACAAATCATAACAGTTTGAAGTACTTCTTTAGCCAAAAAGAGTTGAATATGAGACAAAGAAGATGGTTAGAACTTTTGAAGGATTATGATTGTGCGATCAACTATCATCCTGGTAAAGCAAATGTGGTTGCAGATGCATTGAACAAAAAATCCATGTCTTCTTTTTTTGTTATACAAAAGTCAATATTACTAGATTTGCAGAGATTAAAGTTTGAAATTGTATCTAAAGGGAAAAAGTGTTTGTTGTCAGCCTTAGTGTTAAGACTTGCACTTCAAGATAGAATTAGAGAAAATCAAAAGATAGACACGCATTTGTGTAGATTGAAAAGAATGATTAAGGCTGGAAAGAGGCCAGACTTCTCTATTACGGATGATGGGATTATTCAATATAAAGGGAGACTATATGTGCCATTTGACAAGGCCATGAAAGGAGATATTTTAGAAGAAGCTCATACCACTCTTTACTCAGTATACCTAGGTAGCACAAAAATGTATAAGGACTTACAACAACATTGTTGGTGGCTATGAAGAGAGATATGGCAAAATTTATGGCTGAATGTCTAACTTGTCAACAATTTAAGATTGAACATCAAAGACTATCAGGGTTGTTGAAGCCTTTGTTGATTCCAGAGTGGAAATGGGATCATATTACAATGGACTTTGTGCTTGGATTACCTAGAACACAAAAGGGGAATAATTCCATATGGGTGATTATTGATATATTAACTAAATCAGCCCATTTTCTTTCAATGAAATCCACATACAATATGGACCAATATGCTCAACAATATATTAAAGAGATAGTTAGGTTACATGGGGTGCCAATTTTAATAGTATCTGACAGAGATCCTAAGTTTACATCTACATTTTGGAAGAGCTTACACAGTGCCATGGGAATGAAACTTGCATTCAGTACAACATTTCATCCACAAAGTGACGGGCAATCAAAAAGTGTTATTCAGATATTAGAGGATATGTTAAGAGCTTGTGTGCTAGATTTTCAAGGGAGTTGGGATGCAAAGCTTCCATTAGTGGAGTTTACTTATAATAATAGCTACCAATCAACAATTGGAATGATGCCTTATGAAACATTGTATGGAAGGAAATGTAGAACTCCAGTTCATTGGGATGAAGTTGGAGAATGAATCCTACTTGGTCCAGAAATAGTTCAACATACCGCTAAGGTAGTGGAGAAGATACGAGAGGGAATGAAGATTGCGCAGAGTAGACAGAAAGTTATGTAGATAAACAGAGAAAAGATCTAGAGTTTGCTATTAGAGATCATGTGTTCTTAAAAGTAGCTCCCATGAAAGGTGTTATGAGATTTAGAAAGAAAGGAAAACTCAGCCCAAGGTATGTCGGCCCATTCGAGATTCTCGAAATAGTTGGTGATAAAGGTTATAGAGTGGCCCTACCTCCCTCATTATCTAGTGTTCACAATATTTTCCATGTGTCTATGATGAGAAAGTACATTTCAAACCCTTCTCATGTGTTGAGTTATGAACCATTGAATTGACTCCTAATTTAGCCTATGAAGATAAACAAGTGCAAATTTTGGATCAGAAGGAAAAAGAGTTGAGAACGAAAAGGATTCGACTTATTAAAGTATTGTAGAGGAATCATTCTATAGAAGAGGCCACGTGGGAAAGAGAAGAAGAAATGCAGAGCAAGTATCCAGAATTATTTGGTACGCCAAATTTCGAGGATGAAATTTTTATAAGGAAGGAAGGATTGTAATGCCTAATTCTCTCCTACATAGCTAATAATAAGCATCTTATATGAATATGCATCTAATCAATGTGTATTATTGAATTATAGCATACAAATAGCATGATTGTACGAACTTGAATAATTGTTATTATATACTCTAGTTATGCTTTAACATGCATTAGTACATAAAATATGAGATCAAACTTTTGTTTCTTGATTTAACATATTCCTTAAGTGTCTTTTTGCAGTGAAAAGCTCGGTATATCGGTTAAGGAAGATTGATGTGTTGAATGGCCATGAAATGAATTATTTGTATTGCTCCATACTAGTTATATGCTAAAGTGATTAATTGCCTAAATATTTACTTGAAATATGTTACATTTGGCTAAGAACTAAAAGTATGCAAAATGGTGCAATTTGATTGGTTGGTTGACTAGGTTGCATAAAACCATTCTAAACCGCATTGCACTTGATTATAACACCAAAGCATCAATTTTTGTCATCTTCTTAGCCCATGAACGTGGCTTTTGGCATGAGAAGACACCAAACATGATGCAACCAATCATCACTCTCCACTTACCTCTCTTTGAAAGGTCAAAGAAATTATTTTCATCCATATTTCTTGTGGAAGCACCTAAAAAATGACCAACCCTTATTCTCCTAAGTTTCTCCCAAATTTCTACACTCTCATACTCACACAAATTGAATTCAATCCATAGGAATTCATAGAATACAAACTAGAACAAGTTCTACCCCTTTTTAAGCTTGAAAACCGTTGATTTTGAAACTTAATTCCAACTTAATCAAGGTATATTCTTTTTCAATATTTCTTATGATGAATTTGTAGTATCTTGGATGGTTACATCTTTTAGTATATTTTTGTATGATTGAAAACTTAAGTAAGTTACACTTGAAACCAAAACCAAGTTAATTAAGCTAGTTTTTAGCAAAATTGATAATCTTGAGAAATTGTTTAATTTACTTGTTTCTATTGATTTTGTAATGCTTATATTGTGTTTGAATGTGCCTACACATTATTGTGAACAATAGCAATTAGTTTGCTTAATTAAAGGTTAGAATCAATTTAAGTTAGAATCAAGTCTACGTCATTTTAATTCGGATTGTGTTCATGCTTTAGGGGTTGCCCTAATAATTATGTGTGAATTATTAGTTATTTAATTTCTGCCCTAATGTTTAATGTCTTGAATTAGTAGTAAAATATGGAGTAAGCATTATTTTTAAGGTTATGTAATTGATATGGAATTATTTACAAAAGATTGAAAAGTGTATATGAACTTTAACTAGAATAGACAAAATGATTTATGAAAAGGATATTAAATGTTACATGATTTGATTATGTTAGGCCTTTAACACATCCTATCTTCCAAAGAGATTGGTCTTTTCACTTGCCACAAAGTGGACTTGAGGTAAGTTGAAGCTTTCATTTGATGTATCACAAGAATCATATAATGTTGTTCATGTATTAATGTGATTGTTATTATTTGTCAAATTATGTAATGTTTGATGCATTTATGGTTCATGAAGCATGACACTATTAAGAATATAATGAGGTTTTTGAAAAGGAAGTATGGTACTTGATTGATGGTCGGGTAGACAAGGGACGTGGGAGGGACCGGTGGTCCCAACAAATGGTGGCAAATACTTGAGGTTGAAAAATCGGTATAGAAAAGCCACAATGAATGAGATAGAATACGGCTAATACCTGAGGTTGAAAGACCAAGTATGGAAACTCCGTATTAGTTATCTTATTGGCCAATCATAATGAACAGGTTTTGAAAACCACAGTCTATCGCTATTAGTTAGGTACCACACTTCAAGGGCCCTAAAGAATGATTTATGAAAAAAAGTTATTAAATTGAATACTGCATTTTATCATTTATGTGATTTGTATGTACATTATTTGGTATTGCATCACTTTCACCTTACTGAGCCTTTAGCTTATTAGATTCATGTGATGTAGGTGGAAATGTACAAGTTTGGAGATTGACTGAGTTTCCAAAGCGGCCGGACATAGATTTGTTCATATGCCATGTTTCGAGCTGTTTTGTATCATATTTTGAAAACTCAATTTTGTTTTTAAATAAGCCACTCTGTTATGGTTTTGTAAATAGTTGTACTCAGTTTTGATATATGTATATGGTGTGTTTAAAATGATTCAAGCTCTTTCTCTTATAGCTAAAAATGGGAACTTTTATTAAAAACCTTAACTCTAGTAATGATGAAAAATTAACATTTCTTAACTTAACTGTATCAGCTTGTTTAGGCTCTGCAGTTAGGTTAAGGGGTGCTACATATGTAGTATGAAAATTCTAGTAGGAGTAACTAGGGTTATGTGAATTCTAAGTCTTGAAATACTAAACACAAGAGAGAGTAGCAAGGGGGTGGGGGTGGCCATGTTTGTAGTGTTTAAATTGCAGTTGCAAAAACTAGTGTTTTTTGAATTGTGCATCATCAAATATAGAACAAAAGAGATAAATTAGCAAGTAGGTATTGGTGAAAATTTCATTTGCAAAAACTATGGTTTATTAGATTCTATATCCTACAGTACAGAACAAAAGTGAAAGAGTAATGAGAGGTGGTGGTAGCCTTAGATTTATAGTGTGAAATTTTCTGTAGCAAAAATTAGGCTTTTTTAGATCCTATAACTTAGAATACGAAAGTTAAGAGAGAGTAGCAAAGGGGTGAAAGTGGCCTACGGTTTCTAGTGTGAAATTTTCAGTAGCAAAAATTAAGCTGTCTTTGATTATACATCATGATATATAGAATAAAATAGAGATATTAGAGAAAAGATGGGGTGGCCTTGGTTTCTACATCATAAAATACCCTACATAAGATAGATATTGGTAAGTAGATAGGTGCAAAAATGTCATTAGCAAAGCCTAGGGTTTTTTAGATTCCAAATCCTGAAATAGAGAACAAGGTGGTGGTGACCTTGCATTTCTAGTGTGAAAAATTCAATAGCAAAAAGTAGAGTCTTTTAGATTCTGCATTTTTGGAAGACTAAACAAAAGAGAGAGTAGAAAGAAAGAGGGTGGGGATGAAAACGAGAGTTGGTGGTAGCCTTGGGTTTTTAGTGTGAAACTAGTACTTGCAAAAACAAGATTTTTTTTTAAATTCTACATCTTGGAATACAAAATACAAGAGAGAGCAGCAAGGGGTGGGCGTGGCCAGGTGTTTGTAGTTTGAAATTTTAAGTTGCAAAAACTAGGGGTTTCTTGATTTTATATTTTAAAACGTAGAACACATGAGAGTTATTAGTGAAAGAGTGGATGTGAAATTTCTATTGCAAAAATTAGGGTTTTATAAATTTTGCATCGTTAAATACAGAAAATATAGGAGATATTAGTGAGAGCATGGGGGTGAAAATTTCAGAAGCAAAAAACTCGAGTATTTTAGAATCTACGTCTTGAAATACAGAATAAAAGAGAGAGTAATGAGTGGGTGGTTATGGCTAGGATTTGTAGTGTGATAAAATAAATAGCAATAATTAGGGTTTTTGGATTCTACATCTTAGAATACCGAACACAAGAAAGAATAACGGGAGAAACGGTTGGCCTTGGGTTTGTAGTGTGAAAATTCCAATAGCAATAACTAGGATTTTTTGAATTCCACATCTTAAAATACTTTAAGAGAGAGTAGCTAGGGGGTGGGGGTAGCTTGGTGTTTGTAGTGTTAAAACTTTAGCAGAAAAAACTAGGGTTTTCAGGATTCTACATCATTAACTATATAACATAAAAAGATATTAACTAGTGGGTGTGGGTGAACATGTCATTTGCAAAAACTATGAATTTTAGATTTAACATCCAGAATTACAAAACAAAAGTGACTGAGTAAACAAGATGGTGCTGGTGGCCTTAAGTGTGTAGTGTGAAAATTTCAGTAGAAATGACTATAATTTTTTGGATTTTACATCTTGAAATACTAAACACAAGAGAAAGTAGCGAGGGGGCGGGGGTGGCCTGGTGTTTGTAGTGTGAAATTTTTCGTACAAAAAATTAAGGTTTCTTGTATTCTACATCATAAAATACATAATACAAGAGAAAAAATAGCGAGAAGAGTGGAGATGGTGTAGGGTTTGTAATGCGAAACTTTATATAGCAAAAACTTGGGCTTTCTGGATTCTATATCTTGTCATACACAACACACGAGAGATATTAACAAGAGGGTAGGGGTGAAAATTTTAGTTGCAAAAACTTAGATTTTTTGGATTTTTCATCTTGAAATACAGAACATAAGGGAGAGTAGCAAGGGGCGTGGGTGCCCAGGTGTTTGTGGTGTGAAAGCTTCAATAGCAAAAACTAATTTTTTTGGATTTTGCATCCTAAAATACCGAACACAAGAGAGATATTAGCGAGTAGGTTGGGGTGAAAATGTCATTAGCAAAACCTAAAAATTTTTAAATTCCAGATCGTGAAATAGAGAACAAAAGTAAGAGATTAACAAGAGGGTGGTGGTGACCCTGCGTTCGTAGAGTGAAAAATTCAATAGCGAAATCTAGAGTTTTTTAGATTCTATATCCTAAAATAGAGAACAAAAGTAAGAGAGTAACGAAAGGGTGGGTGTGACCTTGCACTAGTAGTGTGAAAAATTCAATAGCAAAAACTAGACTGTTGTAGATTCTACATCTTCGAATACTAAATACAAGAGAGAGTAGCGAGAGGTGGGGGTAGCCTGGGGTCTTAGTGTGTGAAATTTTCTGTACCAAAAATTAGGGTCTTTTTTATTCGACATCATAAAATACATAACAAAAGAGAAAGAGTAGCGAAAAGAGTGGGGGTGGCGCAAGGTTTGTAATGCAAAACTTTCTGTATCAAACTAGGATTTTCAAGATTCTATATCTTATAATACATAACACACAAGAGATGTTAATGAGAGGGTAGGGGTAAAAATTTAAATTTCAAGAACTAAATTTTTTTGAAATCTTGAAATACAGAACAGAAGAGATAGTAACAAGAGTGGAGTGGCCTGGTGTTTATAGTATCAAAGCTTCAATAGCAAAAACTAGATTTTTTTGGGTTTTTCATCATAAAATACCGAATACAAGAAATATATTAGCGAGTATGTAGGGGTGAAAATATCATTAGCATAACTTAGAATTTTTTAGATTTCCTATCCTAAAATACTGAACAAAAGTGAGAGAGGAACGAGAGGGTGGAGGTGACCTTGCGCTCATCGTGTGAAAAAATCAATAGCAAAAACTAGACTGTTGTAGATTCTACATCTTCGAATACTAAACACAAGAGAGAGTAGCGAGGGTAGGTGTGGCCCGGGGTGTGTAGTATGAAATTTTTCATACTAAATATTAGGATTTTTTGGATTCAACATCATTAAATACATAACACAAGAGAAAGAGTAGCGAAAAGAGTAGAGGTGGTGTATGATTTGTAATGCAAAACTTTCTACAGCAAAAATATTAGATTTTTGGATTGCAGTACACAACACACGAGAGATGTTAACGAGGGTAGGGGTGAAAATTTCAGTTGCAAAAACTAGAATTTTTTAGATTTTGCATCTTGAAATATAAAAAACATAAGGGAGAGTAGCAAGGGCGGGGTAGCCTGGTGTTTGTAGTGTGAAAGCTTCAATAGCAAAAACTAAATTTTTTTAGATTCAACATCATAAAATTCTGAACACAAGAGAGATATTAGCAAGTGGGTGGAGGTGAAAATGTTATTAGCAGACCTAAAATTTTTTAGATTCCACATCTTAAAATAGAGAAGAAAAGTAAGAGATTATCGAGAGGGTAGTAGTGACCCTGAGTTTGTAGAGTGAAAAATTCAATAGCAAAACCTAGAGTTTTTTAGATTCCACATCCTAAAATAGAATACAAAAGTGAGAGTGTAACGAAAGGGTGGAGGTGACCTTGTGCTGGTAGTGTGAAAAATTCAATAGCAAAAGCTAGACTTTTGTTGATTCTACATCATGGAATACTAAACACAAGAGAGAGTAGCGAGGGGTGGGGGTGGCCTGGGATTTGTAGTGTGAAATTTTTCATACCAAAAATTAGAATTTTTTAGATTCTACATCATAAAATACATAACACAAGAGAAAGAGTAGCAAAAGAGTAGGGGTGGCATAGTCTTTGTAATGCGAAATATTCTATAGCAAAAACTTTGATTTTTTGGATTCTATATCTTATAATATACAACACACGAGAGATGTTAACGAGAGGGTAGGGGTGAAAATTTCAGTTGCAAAAACTAAATTTTTTTGAATTTTGCATCTTGAAATACCGAACATAAGAGAAGTAGCAAGGGCGGGGTGGCCTGGGTTTATAGTATGAAAGATTCAACAATAAAAAAGCATCACAAAATACTGAACACAAGAGAGATATTAGCAAGTGGGTAGGGGTGAAATTTTAATTAACAAAAACTTGGGTTTTTTGGATTCTACCTCCTAAAATACAGAACAAACAAGAGAGAGTAACGAGTGAGTGGCGGTGGCCAAGATTTGTAGTGTGAAAAAATAAATTACAATAATTAGGGGTTTCTGGATTTTACATCTTACAATACTGAAAACAAGGTAGTAGCGAGGGGGAGGGTTGGCCTCAGGTTTGTAGTGTGAAAATTCTAGTAGTAATAACTAGGGTTTTGTGAATTCTGCATCTTGAAATACTAAATACAAAATAGATTAGCAAGAGGACGGGGGTGGCCTGGTGTTTGTAATGTTTAAAAATTCAGTAGCAAAAAATTAAGATTTTTGGATTTTGCATTATCAAATATAGAACCCAGGATAGATATTAGCAAGTGGGTGGGGTTGAAAATTTCATTTGCAAAAAAAAGGATTTTTTGGATTCTACATTCTAAATTAAAAAAACAAAAGTGAGAGAGTAACGAGAGGGTGGCACTGGGCCTAGGTTTGTAGTGTGAAAATTTCAAAAGCAAAAACTAGGATTTTTTGGATTCTACATCTTGGAATTCTAAACATAAGATTGAGTAGTGAAGGGGTGGGGATGGCTATAATTTATAGTGTGAAACTATTAATAGCAAAAATTAGGGTGTCTTGGATTATACATTATGAAATACAGAACAAAAGAGCGAGACTAGCGAAAGGGTGGGGTGGGCTGGGGTTTGTAATGTGAAACTTTTTGTAGCAAAAATTAGGGTTTACCACATCCCAAGTCTTACAACACATAACACATGAAAGATATTAACGAGTCGGTCGGGGTGAATACAGACACAAGAGAGACTTGGGAGGGGCGGCTGGCCTAGTGTTTATAGTGCGAAAACTTTGTTCGCAAAAATAATGGGTTTTTGAATTTTGCATCATAAAATGCAAAACACAAAAGAGAGTAATGAGAGGTGGTGGTGGCCTTAAGTTTGTAGCGTGAAAATTTTACTAGATAATACTAAACACAAGAGAAAGTAGCGAGGGGTGGGGGTGGTGTAGGTTTATAGTAGGATAATTTCAGTAACTAAAACTAGGGTTTTTTCAATTATATATCTTAAAATATAGAACACATGAGAGATATTAGATATAGAGTGGGGGTGAAATTTCAGTTCCAAAAACTAGAGGGTGAAAATTTCTTTTGCAAAGGCCAGGGTTTTTTGGATCTACATTTTGAAATACAGAACAAAAGAGATAGTAACTAGCGGGTGGTAGTGGCCAGGATTTGTAGTGTGAAAAAATAAATAGCAATAATTAGGATTTTTTAGATTCCACATCTTTGAATTCTAAAAACGAGAAAGAGAAGTGTGGGTTAGGGTTGGCCTCGAGTTTTGTAACACCCACCCAATATTGAATATAGATATTGATATAACAATAATTTTGACAAGGTAGCACAATGTGTACATGTGTATATATATAATTTCTTTTGTCAACTGTAGCACTTTGAAAAATAGTAAAAGTATTTTCTTACATATAATCTTATATATAGAAAAATCACCGTTTATATAAAAAAAACACAACACCCATCACAGTCACACTATTATCAAACTTATTTACTATAACATTTTAAGAGTTATATAGGACACGATATTTCAAAGTTATAATATGATAGACTCAAAAATCAAAATAGTAGCCTACACTTTCGGAATAAGTAAGGACATTTTGCATCTTGTAACCCTTTATATATAGATAACAATTTACGCAATAATAATGATTGTAAAAATTAGAATATGCCCACAACACATCCCAACAGGTCATCATCTATGTACAGTGATGCTCAGAAGCCTCTAGAAGCTCCAACAACCAGCCCAGTAAGCCTCAAAGTCTCAAATATCATCACCATACTTACCTACAATGCAAGAACTACGTGAGATAATGCTCAATAAGTGAAAATCATGCATGCTAAAGAGATAATCCAACATATATGCGATGCATTTCTAGGAAATCATGACAAAAATGCAAACTCATGTATCATCATTGGGCTATTGGCCTACCTACTATGCATCGGATAGAGCTCTCAACAATATCAATAATAACATGGCGATAAACAGATCGACATAGTCCGAGGGCTATCTCCTGGGATCACCAGAGGTCCACCCCCTATCTCCCCTCTGATCCTCCAAAAGTCTTTCTACCAGCGGCGTCGATAAGGGCACAGTCAAGTGGTCCACCCTCTCGTGACCACTAGATGCACACCCTCTGTTCACCCCTATGATCCTCCGAGAAGTAATACTCACAGCACTCCAAAATATCATATAAATAAGCCACACAGGCCTCAGTACACTAGTAGTGGCTAACCAAAATATTTTCTTTCTAAAAATAATGGCATGCATGCAAAACCTCAATTGTGAGCATGTGTCATGCATGCACGTGTAAATGTTGATAAATGGAAAGTTCAATGACACGACAAATCCCATATCCCATCATCCAAGAAATGTATGCACTATAAGATATTTATAATACTCATCAAGACGCTCATCAAGACACAAAGATCTCATTTAATATAAATAAGGCAAGAAATATTATGCCCATGCATTGTAGTTGCAAATGGATTTTCACTTACCTTTTATCGGTTGTGTGTTACTTCTAGGTGTCTTTAGTATTACTCCCCAACCCTAGATGTTAAACAATCTATAAAAATATAAGATATCAATCACCATCTTCAATTAACAAATTTATTATACCTAATGCAGTATAAAGTTCTTGAATTTCAATTTAACTAAACAACCTTACCACTTAGAAACTATAATCGAATACAATCTTTTACGAACCTTTGTTCCACATCTTAAATGTATACTATCCTCACTTAATTAATGTATTATAACTCTTATAATATCTCCTTAAATGTCAGGGATTAAATGCACCACATCTATGCTGGAACATGTTAATGAACCAAATGGGATAGATTCACAACTTCACATTTTCTTGCTGCCACATTAATTTGCATGATAATTTTGACACCCTTAGACATATTCATTCACTCCCCAATTTTTATCACACCTATATAACATAAAAAATAATGTAAAAAGGTCATATAATGGCTAAAACACACTGATAGCTTCCCAAGTTCAGCTCCCTCCGCAGTATACTGAAATAAATTTTTCCTACAATGACAGTATTGCGCACTTCATGACATTAGTGGTTTTGGCACCCTTAAGTATATTCAATCACTCCAAAATTTTCAGAACACTTAGATAACATATACAAAGAGACAACCAGGTCATATTATTTCCAAAACTCATGGATTTATCTACCCTAATTCAATCTCCTTCACAGCACACCAAAATAGATTTTGCTATTTTGGCAGTTTGAGTGTTTCTCCAATATCATGCTCTATTTCAATTTCTAACCGATCCCAATTCATTCCAATATATTTAACTCATATATGGTAATAATTATAGGTTTTATTCAGCATACCATATGTGTTTGAAGCCTAAAACACAAGAAAACAGTAAGGTGACAGTTTCTGCCACAAGTATTTCATATTAAGTGTTTATCATCAAAAACCCTTTCTTTGTACACCAAAGTCTAACTAAAAACTTCCTAAAACTTTTATAAGAGATATTTAAAGCTTAATAAATAATAAAACCATTCATAATAATATGAAAACCAAAGGCAAGACCGTAGAAAAGTGCTACCTATGTAAATTTTGAGGTTAAACTTGATGGTAATCACTTCTCCTTTGCTTTTCTTGCTTTTATTTCAACTTGGAATCTATTTGGAGCACTTGGAGGACTTAAGGTGTGTGTTTGGAAGCTGAAAATAGCTGAAATGAGGGTGTGGTCGTGGCTTAAGGGTGAAGGGTTTGAGGTGTTAGTTTGAGATGTTAGCTTAAGCTTAATAAGAAAACAAGAGGTGGCAAAACTTGAGGTGTCAAGTGGTTGTTTAAATTTGATATTATACACAACTTACACAGCTCTAATCTGGTGTTTCTCATCATTTATTCATTTATTTACAACCTATGTTGATTTCCGTACGATATGATAATAAATTCTACCATAATTTCTTAGTCGTTGATTCAATCTTCAAATCGATTGACATCCGTTTCTTAAATAGATTATCTAGTTTTCATTTCTAAAATCATATGCATATATGGACCTTGAAATATGACATTTAAATCAAATTACATCATGTTTAATATCTTAAGTATTATTAGTTTATGGATGTATACCTTTAAAATACCTTGATCTAGTTGAATCGAAACATATTAGCTTACTAGTAATACCTTTAATTACTTCTAAAATTATAACGTATGACCTATGAATATCCAATAGATTGACCAATCTATTATTTCTCTTATTTAAATATTGAATTTCTTACTTAGGTTTCAACCACTAATATCATGTGATAGCGTTAGAGGTCTAATAATTAAGAATGCTACATAAGATGCCATATAAATATTAATGCAAATTAGCATGTGAGTAGCATGTAATGCATGAATTACATTGGCCAAGTGAGTAGTATGAGGATTGTGTATTACATTCTCCCCTCCTTAATAAAATTTCATCCCCGAAATTTTACTTACCAAAAAACTCTAGATATTTAATTATCATTTTGTGTTTACTTTCCCAAGTCACTTATCATGTTGATTGACTTCTCCTCAGTACTTTAACTAATGAGATATTGTCATTTTGACGTTGCTTTACATCCATTACTAAAATCTCTATAGGTTTTTCTTCATATCTCCGACCTCAATTTAGTTTTATTGGTTTCTTCTTCAGTAGATGAAATAGATTCATGATAAACTTTCTTAAAAAGAACACATGAAACATATTGTGAACTCCAATCATTGATGCAAAGAGGTCGAGTTTATAGGCAATATCCCCAATTCTCTCAGTAATGCAAAATAAAAACCAATGTACATAGGATCAAGTTTGTACGTAGCATCCCCAATTTTTTTTCTGCCTAAGCCGCATAATCCCTTTCATTAGAGATAAATTCAAAAAAATTGATTCCCTATCATAAATTGCAACGATATTCCTCTTTAATCTGCATAACTCTATGGTCACCTCTAACTAGTTTCCATACATTGGTAATTTGTTCTACCACTTCTATCATTTCCCAAACCATATTTAGCCTAAAAGAACACCAAATTCATTTGAATAAAACGATGGCCTGTAGTTTTTTTTATCATACAATACCTCATAGAGAATTATCCCAAGTAGTTTTATTACTGTTGTCATAAGAAATTCCACCAATGAAAAAAAAAATTCTCAATTGACATCAACAATCTAATGCACAAGCTCTAAGCATATCTTGTAAAGTCTAATTTGTTTATTCTGATTGCCTGTTGATGCATGGATGATCACAATACTAAAATGTAATTTTATTCCCAATACCTGATGTAAGATCTTCTAGGAAGTGGACAAAGACTTTAAATCTACATTAGAACTAATAGACACTAATAACCATAAAGTCCAACCGCTTCCTATACATTTATCTTTCCATAGATTTCCATGGAATACCTAGGGTAAATTGATAAAGAATGAGCATATTCAGATAACCTATGAACAATAACCCAATTCCATTATCATGTAAAATTTTTTTGAATGCCTTCCCATTTCCACCAAAAAATAAAATCAAAACTAAATCATTCACATCACTAAATAAAATAAATAAAAAGGTACATGATCATCACCTAAATCTGAGTCTTGTAATTTCGTATCCCTCATTTTCGCATCTATCTCTTATTAAGATATTATTATCACTTATCACAAAAATCTATTTAAGTGCCTTTTATGCCTTTTATCTTAGTCTTAACCTTTCATCAATCTTATTTTGAGCATTTGAAATTGGATCAATCAAAATCAGTCTTACCAAAATATTAATAGACAGATAATCCACCATTTACTCTAATTCATCCTCTATACAACCCTTAATTCCCATAATAGTTTATGATATAAAATTTGTATGAATATTAGTCTATTGAGATATTTCATTCCAATGACATTTGTAGTTAGATGGATCATACAATATATTCACTTACTAATAATATCCATCCTTTCTTCAAGTTCAACTCCTTTTGAGTATATTGACATTTCAAGTACTTGGTTTTGTAATGTCACATGTAGAATTACATAAATAATCTAATTAACTCGAAGAGTGTTGAGTAACTTTTCTACATTGCATCAAACATATACCAAAACACAATGAGATACACCACTATACACAATAAATAACTTATATCTAAAGTTGGAGTCACCACCGAAGCTTAAATCAATTCTCTTTAAATAATTAGAGATTTCTTCTCACTTACCAAACCATCCAAATTTCATATACCTGCATGTATGATGAAATAAAGCGGTAACAACTACGGATGAATAATAACATCACTAACCCAAAAACTTTTCTTATTTCTATTACATTTATTGGTCTTCCCTATTTCAGTAGAACTTCAAATTTTGAATAGTTACAAGGACACCTTTTTAAGAAAATAACCAGTCCTAAAAATAAATATTGTATTACATAACCAAAAGATCGCATTTACTAAATTGAACAAATAATTTTCTACTTCCTTAGAGTTTCCAAGATCATATTGAATGGTCAATCATATTTTTCCACGTTGTACACTAAGATATCGTCGAGGAATATCACCCCAAACATAAATATATAGAATCATCGAACACATTATTCATCATGTATAGCAAAATAATTAGGGCATTAATTAACCCAATGGTACAACAAGAAATTGATAATTAATTCAAACTTAAAATCAATTCCCAAGATCACGGTAGCTCCTCTTAATTTATCAAATAAACCTTAGTATGAAAAAAATTGTACTTATTATAAATTATCACTCAATTCATTTGCAATAAATAATACATAACCTCAAGATTCATCTTTCTTCTAGGTGAATATGAAGTGGAGTTTGTTTAGGAGAAGCATTAGACCTTACTGCCTTGCTCAACATTATAACAATATAACTCAAGGTTCATCTAATTCCAATAGGTGTATATGATAACCTAAAAGAGAGATTAGATTTGTTCTTACAGCTATATCACAGATAAAATCAGTTAGTTTGTCAATAGCATGCCCAAAAATTTCTTTTCAACATGTATCAAGAGATCTGAGATCACACAAATGGATTTTTAGTAAACTTGGTCATTTCTAAAAATTCTAACACAACCCAAAGATTGATAATAACTCTTTCTTACAACTCTTTCACGTTAATTATAGAAAATTACAATTTGACAATCTTCTTTATTTTCTATAAAAGGTAAACATTTTCCTGCTATAGCCTCCATAAATTTTCTAGATTTTCTTCACCTAGAATTTAAAAGTCTTAACAATCCTGAAATAATCCACAATGCATAATTCTCAATAAATCAATCAACACAAACGATCATATCATAATCCTAGCCAACAAAACAAAATTAACCTAGAGCTCTTAAAATCTAATTAGTTGATCTTGAACCTCCAGTAGGATTTTAAAACATTATAATTGACCTCACATATATGTCAAGTACCCTATCTAGTCTTATTACATACTCAGTGGATAATAGATAATAGGTAGCTCAAAGATAAAATACCAACCATAAATTTTGTACATATTACTACTAATGAGTCTACCTCAACATTATTTTATACAAAATTTTAAAACACATGGCCAGTATTATTCATGAAATACAAAATGAATTTTACAACAAATAAAACATACTGGCATGGTTGTGCTCCACCAGTTTTAGAGATCATGTACATGGACAGTCTACAGAATAACAAATCGGGATCTGATACCACTCTGTAACACCCCCCCAACACTGAATATGGATATTGATATAACAATAATTTTGACAAGGTAGTGCATGTGTGTACATGTGTATATATATAATTTTTTGTCAACTATAGCACTTTGAAAATTAGTAAAAGTGTTTTCTTACATATAACCCTTTATATAGAAAAATCACCGTTTATATAAAAAAAACACAACACCCATCACAGTATACTATTCTCAAACTCATTTACTATAAAATTTCAAGAGTCATATAGGACACGACATCCCAAAGTTGTAATACGATAGACTCAAAAATTAAAATAGTAGCCTACACTTTCGGAATAAGTAAGGACATTTTGCATCTTGTAACCCTTCATATATAGACAACAATTTACACAATAATAATAATTATAAAAATTAGAATGTTTCCACAACACAACCCAATAGGTCGTCATCTATTTTTAGTGATCCTCAAAAGACTCTAGGAACTCCAACAACCAGCCCAATATGCCTCAAAGTCTAAGGTATGATCATTATGCTTACCTACAATGTATGAACTATGTGAGCTAATGCTCAGTAAGTGAAAATCATGCATACTAAAAAGATAATCCAATATATATGCGATGCATTTCTAGAAAATCATGACAAAAATGCAAACTCATGCATAAAAAATAGTTCATTCAAAGTTATTTTCCATCATTGGGCCCTTAGCCCATCTACTATGTACTAGATAGAGCTCTTAACAATATCAATAATAAAATGGTCATAAACAAATCGACACAGTCTGGGGGACATCTCCTAGGATCACCAGAGGTCCACCCTGTAACACTCCCATTACTACACAACTAGATATATATTATAATTTAACATGATAGAACCTGTGTATATACATGGAATATTTTTTTTTTTGTAACACTTTAAGAAAAGATATATCACTTCTCACATGCACAACCCTGTTTAAAATACTTTCTAACACATGTCATGTATATAGTAGGATCGATATTTATATAAAAGCACAACACTCACAAAGACCCAATATTTACAGTAAAATTTTAAAAGCGAGATATAGTACCAGTCTAAAAATATAATACAACAGACTCAAAATATAACAAGCCAACAAAATAGCCTAATAGGTCATTATCCAAGTACACACTCTCTCAGACAGGTCGAGCTCCAACGCCGCCCAGCCAATAAAAGATGCTTCAAGTATTGTCGTACTCACCTATAATGCATAAACTATATGAGTTAATGCTCAGCAAGTAAAGATTATGCATGTCAAAGAATAATCCACAATATCAAGTCATGCAACTCAAAATGCTATGCTCACAATGCAATTTTATGCATCAAAATATTTCTCTCAAAATTATTTCTTTCTTGGGCCCCTGACTAACGCTACTATCCCATACATCGAAAAAGAGCTCTGTACATCGCCATAATCCAATGGCCAATAATCATATAAGCATGCAAATCCATGTACACGAACCTGCAAATCCATGCATAAAACCATGTAAATTCGTGCATGCTTCGGTGCACTAGTAGTGGTTAGCAAAATATTTTCTTTTCTCTGAATCATGCCATGCAATGCAAGATTTATCATAATGCTCATATATGATGCATGAACGTGCTAATGATAATGCCCATGTATGTATGCTCAATGGACAGCTCTCTACTATGCATATATAATTTATGATATTATATATAATTCACACATCTACTATGTCTATGCATTGTAGTTCTAAATGAATCTTTACTTACCTTTCACTTGGTTGGTGGCTTAGTCTAAATTTGTTTAGTATTCCTCTCCAACCTTAGATGTAAAATAGCCTGTAATATTACCCAACATCAAGTATCATTCCCAATTTGGCAAGTTGAAAGCACAAAATCTCATACTAGACCTTAAACACCAAGCTATAAGCTAACAATCAAGCTTTCACAAACTAGAACCCAATATAGCCCCTCAAATACCTCAATTTCTCATCTTAAATATATGCAAACATCATGTAATTGAAGTATTATAACTCTAATAGCATGTTCCTAATTGTTAACACTCAATAGCAATATGTCTAGGTTGAAACATGCTAAGTGATCAAATGTGGTAGATTCAAATTTTCATATTTCCTTGCTGTCAAGTTTAGTTGCATGATAATTTTAACATCCCTAAGCATATCCAATCACTCCCAATTTTTTACCACACTTAGATAACATGTATATAAATGTAACCATATCATATAATTGCTAAAAATCATGGATATAGCTTTCCAAGCTCAGCTCTCTTCACAACATACTGAAACAGATTGTTTCCTACCGTGACAGTTTTGCACACTTCATGACATTAATGGTTTTGGCACCATTAAGTATATTCAATAACTCCAAAATTTTCACCATACTTATATAACATATATAAGGAGACAAACAGGTCATAATATTACCAAAAATAATGGATTTAGCTCCCTTAATTCAGTTTCCTTCACAGCACACCAAAATAGATTTTGCTATTTTGGCAGTTTGAGTGTTTATCCAATATCATTCTCTATTTCAATTTCCAACTGATAAAACTTCATTCCAATACACTTAACTCATATATGGTCATGTAAATGGCAATAATTATAGGTTTTATTAAACATACCATACACTTTTGAAGCCTAAAACACAAGAAAACAGTAAGATGATAGTTTCTGCCACAAGTATTTCCTATTAAGTGTTTGTTATCAAAAACCCTTTCTTTGTGCACCAAAGTCTAACTAAAAGCTTCCTAAAACTTTTATAAGAGATATTGAAATCTTAATAAACAATAAAACCATTCATCATAATCTGAAAACCAAAGGTAAAACCGTAGATAAGTGTTACCTATGCAGATTTTGAGGTTAACTTGATGGTAATCACTTCTCCTTTGCTTTTCTTGCTTTTATTTCAACTTGGAATCAATTTGGATCACTTGGAGAACTTAAGGTCTGTGTTTGGAAGATGAAAATGGCTGAAATGAGGGTCTGGTCATTGCTTAAGGGTGAGGGTTTGAGGTGTTAGCTTAAGCTTAATAAGAAAGCATGAGGTGACAAGTGAATAGCAAAATCTGATTTTCTCCCTTATCTTGCAGCCCTAATCTTGTGTGTCTCACCTATTTTTATTTGGTTGCAACCTATCTTAGTCACCATTCATTCCCATAGTTATTTCCTATGTCCGTTCATTCGATCTCCAAACTGATTCACATCCGATTCTTAATGAAATATCAAGTTTGCATTTCTAAAATCATATGCATATATGGGCCTTGTAATAGGACACTTAAATCACATTATATCATGTCTAATATCCCAAGTATGTTAATTTATAAATATATACTTTTGAAATAACTTGATCAAATCAAATTAAACCGTATAACCTTACTAGTAACACTTTTAACACTTCCAAAATTATAACCTATATATCCCATCTATATCTAATATTGATCCACCTCATTTTCTTCTTATTTCAATATAAAATCAACTACTTAGATTAGGAAATTCAATAACTAATACCATGCAAGAACTTTAGAATTAAGTTTAATATTCAAGAATGTCGTATAAAATGAAATAAATTATGCAATGTCAATAGAAATGCAAATAGCATATAAAATTAACACATAATGTATGAATCATATTTGGTCATGTGAGTAGTAAGAGGCTCGGGTATCACACACCCCCTGTCTCCCTTGTGATCCTCTAGAAGTCTTTCTGCCAGCGGCATCGATAAGGGCATAGTCGAGTGGTCCACCCTCTCATAACTACTAGAGGCACACCCCCTATTCACCCCTATGATCCTCTGAGAAGTAATACTCACAACGCCCCAAAATATCATATAAATAAGCTACACAAGCCTCGGTGCACTAGTAATGGCCAACCAAAACATTTTCTTTCTAGAAATAATGTCATGCATACAAAACCTCAACTGTGAGCATGTGTCATGTATGCACGTGTAAATGTTGATAAATGGCATGTTCAATGACACAATGAATCCCATGTCCCATCATCTAAGGAACATATGCACTATAAGATATTTATAATACTCATCAAGACACAAAGATCACATTTAATATAAATAAGGCAAGAAATACTATGCCCATGTATTGTAGTTGCAAATGGATTTTCACTTACCTTTTATTAGTTGTGTGTTACTTCTAGGTTTCTTAAGTATTAATCCCTAACCCTAGATATTAAACAATCTGTAAAAATATAAGATATCAATCACCATCCTCAATTAACAAGTTCATTATACCTAATGCAGTATAAAGTTCTTGAATTTCAATTTAACTAAACAATCTTACCACTTAGAAACTATAACCGAATACAACCTTTTATGAACCTTTATTCCATATCTTAAATGTATACTAACCTCACTTAATTGATGTATTATAACTCTTATAACATCTCTCTAAATGTTAGGGATCAAATGCACCACATCTATGCTGGAACATGTTAATGAACCAAATGGGACAGATTTACAAGTTCACATTTTCTTGCTGCCACATTAATTTGCATGATGATTTTGACACCCTTAGACATATTCATTCATTCCCCAATTTTTATCACACCTATATACCATAAAAAATAATGTAAACAGGTCATATAATGGCTAAAACACACAGATGTAGGTTCTCAAGTTCAGCTCCCTTCACAACATACTGAAACAGATTTTGTCTACTATGACAGTTTTGCGCAGTTCATGACATTAATGGTTTTGGAACCCTTAAGTATATTCAATGACTCCAAAATTTTTAGAACACTTATATAACATATACAAAGAGACAACCAGGTTATATTATTTCCAAAATACATGGATTTATCTCCCCTAATTCAGTCTCCTTCACAGCACACCAAAACAGATTTTACTACTTTGGCAGTTTGAGTGTTTCTCAAATATCATGCTCTATTTCAATTTCTAACCGATCCCAATTCATTCCAATATAATTAACTAATATATGGTAATAATTATAGGTTTTATTCATCATACCATATGCGTTTGAATCCTAAAACATAAGAAAATAATAACGTGATAGTTTCTGCCACAAGTATTTCGTACTAAGTGTTTGTCATCAAAAACCCTTTCTTTGTATACCAAAGTCTAACTAAAAACTTCCTAACACTTTTATAAGAGATATTGAAAGATTAATAAACAATAAAACCATTCATAATAATCTGAAAACCAAAGGCAAGGCCGTAGAAAAGTGCTACCTATGCAGGTTTTGAGGTTAAACTTGATGGTAATCACTTCTCCTTTGCTTTTCTAGCTTTTATTTCAACTTGGAATCCATTTGGATCACTTGGAGGCCTTAAGGTGCGTGTTTGGAAGTTGAAAATGGCTAAAATGAGGGTGTGGTCGTGGCGTAAGGGTGAAGGGTTTGAGGTGTTAGCTTGAGATGTTAGCTTAAGCTTAATAAGAAAGCATGAGGTGGCAAAGCTTGAGGTGTCAAATGGTGGTTTAAATTTGATATTATACACAACTTAAACAGCTCTAATCTAGTGTTTCTCAGCATTTATTCCTTTATTTACAACCTATTTTAATTTTCGTACGATAGGATAATAGATTCTACCCTAATTTCTTAGTCATTGATCCGATCTTTAAAGCAATTGACATTCGATTCTTAAATAGATTGTCTAGTTTTTATTTCTAAAATCATATGCACATATGGACCTTGAAATATGACATTTAAATCAAATTACATCATGTTTTATATCCTAAGTATTATTAGTTTATGGATATATATACCTTTAAAACACCTTGATCTAGTTGAATCGAAACATATTAGCTTACTAGTAATACCTTTAATTACTTCTAAAATTATAATATATAACCTATGAATATCCAATAGATTGACCAATCTATTCTTTCTCTTATTTAAATATTGAATTTCTTACTTAGGTTAGAAGATCTCAACCACAAATATCATGTGATAGCATTAGAAGTCTAACAATTAAGAATAGTACATAAGATGCCATGTAAATGTTATTGCAAATTAGCATATAAGTAGCATGTAATGCATGAATCACATTGGCCAAGTGAGTAGTATGAGGATTGGGTATTGCATTTTGGAGTATGAAAATTTATGTAGCAATAACTAGGGTTTTATGAATTCTACATCTTGAAATGATGATCCCAAGAGAGAGTAGCGAAGGGGCAGGGTGGGCTAGTTTATGTAGTGTTAAAACTTTAGTAACAAAAACTATGATTTTTTGGATCCTACATCATCAAATATAGAACACAAGAAAGATATTATCGAGTAGGTGGGGGTGAAAATTTCATTAGCAAAAACTAGAGTTTTTTGGATTTTACATCCTGAATTACAGAACAAAAGTGACAAAGTAACGAGAGGGTGGCACTGGCCATAGGTTTATAGTGTGAAAATTTCAATAGCAAAAATTAAGATTTTTTGGATTATACATTTTGGAAAACTAAACACAAGAGAGAGTAGCGAGGGGTGATGGTGGCCTGGGGTTTGTAAAGTCAGAGTTTTTGTAGATAAAAAAACTAGGGTTTTCGCGATCCCAAATCATACAATATACACAATACAAGAGAGATGTTAGCGAGAGGGTGGAGATGTTAGCAAGTAAAGATTATGCATGTCAAAGAATAATCTACAATATCAAGTCATGCATCTCAAAATGCTATGCCCATTATACAATTCCATGCATCAAAATATTTATCTCAAAATCATTTTTTTCTTGGGCCCTGACTAATGCTACTATCCCATGCACTGAAAAAGTACTCTGCACATCACCATAATCCAATGACCAATAATGATATAAGCATGCAAATCCATGCATACTTTGGTGCACTAGTAGTGGTCAGCAAAATATTTTTGTTTCTCAGAATCATACCGTGCAATGCAAGATTTATCACAATGCTTGTATATGATGCATGCACGTGCCAATATCCATGTATGTATGCTCAATGGACATGAATGACAGTAATGTGTACCCTCTGCTATGAACATATGATCTATGATATTACATATAAATCACACATTTACTATGTCTATATATTGTAGTTGCAAATGAATATTTACTTACCTTTCACTTGGTTGATGGCTTAGTCTAGATTTGTTTAGTATTCCTCTCCAACCTTAGATGTAAAATAGCCTGTAATATTACTCAACATCAAGCACCATTCCAATTTGGCAAGTTGAAAGCACAAAATCTAATACTAAGACCTTAAATACCAAGCTATCTAGATAACAATCAAGCTTTCACAAACTAGAACCTAACATAGTCTCTCAATTACTTTAATTTCTCATCTTAGATACTTGTAAACATCATGTAATTGAAGTATCACCACTCTATTAGCATGTACCTAATTGTTAGAACTCAATAGCAACATGTTTAGGTTGAAACATGCTAAATTATCAAATGGGACAGATTCACATTTTCATATTTTCCTGCTGTCCAATTTAATTGCATGCTAACTTTGACATCCTTAAGCATATCTAATCACTCCCAAAATTTACCATACTTAGATAACATGTAGAGAAATGTAACCATATTTTATAGGGAATGAAGCAATCAATTGCTTATCCTGGACTATTAGAACTCGTAGGGATCTAAGTGTCTCCCCTCTATCAGATCCAAATGTCTCTCCTCTATCAGGTCCACAATACGGAAGAGCAACATCAATCAAAAAGATTCGCTAGTATCCTTTTAATTGTTTACTAATATAGAACCATAGTAAATTTTCAAGAACAATAAAGATTAATTCTTTAAGTTCTTGAAACTACAATATGTAAAGAAAAACAAGAAATTGATTTTCTTTAAAAAACAAGAAAATCAAGATTACAAGAAAACACTTTTCTTTGTCTTTCTTTTCTCGGAGAGAAAAATATAAGACTTAAATAAAATATTTTTTGCTTAAATATACTGAATTATATCTTGTAATTTTCTTCCATCATCATATATAGGACTGAAAATTTACTTATTCTCCATCTCTTGGGGAGTTTGACAATTTTGAACTAATTCAAATTCTTACTATTGAAGGATTCCAAATCTTCTAAGAACTCCTCTCTTTTCTCTCTCCTATTGTATGTGGACTAATTTGAGACTACACTAATCATCAAAATTGTCTACATACATTGTTAATATTAATTTGAACTTTTCAAATAATATCAAGATAGATATATATCATATATATACTATAATTATATTTATATATAAATTAAATCTTAGTAGCTGATTTTATCCCATAAAATCAGTCACTATATTTATTTATTTATAAATATATTAATTAAATAAATTATATTTATTTAATTTATTCTCTTCATATTTTAGTGGGCTTTTTAAGTGATCCATATTAATTTTTAACTTAGACTAAAAAATCTCCAAGTTAATCCAATTGATTCAACCCTAATTTAATCAATCTAATTGATTATTTTAATTTACTCCAATTGGACTTCCTAATCAAATTAGGTCCAATTAAATAATCTAATTACTTAATTGAATAATTTAATTTAACTATTAAATTAAATAGAACTCTTAATTAATTAATTAATCAGTATTAATTAATTAATTTTCAACCATTGGATAAAATCTAAAATTAAAAATGTTATTTTTCATAAAAATAGGCTTACAATATTTGCAACTTATGAATAACAATTATTACAATTAATTAATCCGCTTGAAATTAACTCCTTCATTTCAAGAACCTCACTATTCATGAAAACACCTAACAAGTAATCATGACAAACTAGTCTTAGGTGAAATAGCAAGTAAACTTATTTTAGTTGCGACTACCATATACATACGGTCTTTTCAATAGCTAATCTCCCGATTAAATTCAAGACATAGATTATAAGTCGAAACCTTAAATGATTTAATAATTGTGATCCCATTTCAAGTTCCAATGATTCCTGATGAATTGCAATTCATCCTGTGTTGACCAAGGTCTTTAAATCACGAATTATGAAAATATATGAGATTCTCTTATTTAAAAAGATAAGTATCGAATTCTATGTTGGCCACTGACAAACCTCCATGCACACCAGTACAACACCCAACATATCCCCTTTATGATATTCAAACAATCAGAAGATATCAAAGTGTTGTAGGATGCACACAAGTCTACCATCGTGACTCAAATTCGAGGACTAATCGTGTACTATCGCAACACAAAAATTCTTGTTTCGATAGGCAAAGACTCCAACTAAGAATTTCTTGCGGGTTATGTTCGGTGTACTTGTTCCTAAACAAGCACCTATATACATGCACTGGTGTCTCTACGCTAATCCCAATGGAATGTGACATCCTCGTCTCACGAGCATGCATCATATGTGTGAGTCTTACTAAGCTATTTGATGTCCCATCTTAAAAAACTCTCTCAACTCGGAACTTATTTTAGACCAAAACCTTAGAGGCATGTTCCATGTTCCCCATCATATGCGCAACCATATCCCGTACCTAATTTGATCTAAGGACTTTATTTAATATGCAGAAATAAAAGATGCAAGACATAACATAAATAGAATGCCTTTTTATTAATATGCTTCCCAATAAGATTATTTTTACAAAAGAAAAAGAGTATAATACACCCAATCCAATTAGGGTATTGAACATCCTACTCTAACAATAAATTACAAGATGTAGAATCCATAAAACAAATTTAAGCTACAAAAAGATTCACACTACACACCCCAAGTCACCTCACCCCTCACTACTCTCTCTTGTGTTTAGTATTCCAAGATGTAAAATCCAAAAAACCCTAATTTTGCTACTTAAATTTTCACACTATAAAAAACTCTAGTTTTTGCAATAGAAAGTTTCACATTACAAACCCCATGGCACTGCCACCCTCTCGTTGTATATGTATTATAAGATATAGAATCCAGAAAATCCTAGTTTTTAGAATAGAAAGTTTCACATTACAATCCCCAAACCACCCCCACCCTCTGCTACTCTATCTCTTGTGTTGTGTATTACAAGATATAGAATCTAAAAAACTATAATTTTCTCTACTGAAAGTTACACACTACAAACTCCAAGCTACCCTACCTTACTACTCTCTCTTGTGTTTAGTATTCCAAGATGTAAAATCAAAAAAACCTAGTTTTGCTACAAAAAATTTGATACTACAAACCCATGGCCACCGCCACCCTCTCGTTACTCTCAAACTTTTGTTCTATAGTTTAAGATGTACAATCTAAAAAATCCTAGTTTTTGCTAAAGAAATTTTCACCCCCACAAAATTGGTAATATCTCTCTTGTGTTCTGTATTTTATGATACAGAATGCAAAAAACCTCAGTTTTTGCTATTGAAGTTTTCACACAACAAACACCGGGCCACCCTTTCCACTCGAAACTCTCTTGTGTTTAGTATTTCGGTATGCAAATTTCAGAAAACCCCAGTTTTTGCAACTCCTTTTACCCCTACACTCTTGCTAACATCTCTCATGTGTTGTATATTATAAGATTTAAAATCCAAAAACACTAGTTTTTTGCAAAAGAAAGTTTCACATTACAAATCTTATGGCACCGCCACCCTCTTGTTACTCTCTCACTTTTTTTCTATATTTTTAGGATATAGAATCCAAAAAATTCAATTTGTTGCAAATGAAATTTTCACCATTTACCATCTCGCTAACATCTCCCATGTGTGTGTGTATTATAGGATATAGAATCCAAAAAATTCAATTTGTTGCAAATGAAATTTTCACCCTTTACCCTCTCGCTAACATCTTCCATGTGTGTGTGTATTATAGGATATAGATTTCAAAAAACCCTAATTTTTAGAATAGAAAGTTTCACATTACAAACCCTAGACCACCCCCACCCTTTGTTACTTTATCTCTTGTATTATGTATTACAAGATGTAGAATCCATAAAACTAATTTAAGCTACTGAAAGTTTCACACTACAAACCCCAAGCCACCTCACCTCTCACTACTCTTTCTTGTGTTTAGTATTCCACGATGTAAAATCTAAAAAATCTTAGTTTTGCTACTAAAATTTTCACACTACAAAAAACCCTAGTTTTTGAAATAAAAAGTTTCACATTACAACCCCATGGCATCGCCACCCTCTCGTCGTATGTGTATTATAAGATATAGAATCCAGAAAACCCTAGTTTTTAGAATAGAAAGTTTCACACTACAATCCCCAAACCACCCCCACCTTTTGCTACTCTATCTCTTGTGTTGTGTATTACAATATGTAGAATCCATAAAACCATAATTTTCTGTAGTGGAAGTTTCACACTAAAAACCCTAAGCAACCCCACCCCTCACTACTCTCTCTTCTGTTTAGTATTCCAAGATGTAAAATCCAAAAAACCTAGTTTTGCTACTAAAAGTTTCACACTACAAACTCATGGCCACTAACGCCCTCTGCTTACTCTATGACTTTTGTTCTATAATTTATGATATAGAATCTAAAAAACCCTACTTTTTGCTAAAGAAATTTTCACCCCAACCAACTCGCTAATATCTCTCTTGTGTTCTGTATTTTATGGTGCAAAATTCAAAAAAACCCTAGTTGTTGCAACTCAAGTTTTCACACTACAAACCCCAAGCCTCTCTTGTCGCTCGCTACTCTTGTGTTCAGTTTTTCGTGATGCAAAATTTAAATAACCCTAGTTTTGCAACTTAAATTTTCACCCCCACCCACTTGCCAACATTTCTCATGTGTTGTGTATTATAATATTTAGAATCTTGAAAACTCTAGATTTTGCAATTGAAAATTTCAGAATACTAACCCATGGCACCGCCACATTCTGATTACTCTCTCACTTTTGTTCTGTATTTCAAGATATATAATTCAAAATACCCAAGTTTTTGCAACTCAAATTTTCACCCCCACCTGCTCGCTAACAACTCCCATGTGTTGTGTATTATAAGATATAGAATCCAAAAAATCCTAGTTTTTAGAATAAAAAGTTTTACAATACAAACCCCAGACCACCCCCACCCTTTGCTACTCTATCTCTTGTGTTATGTATTACAAGATGTACAATCCATAAAACTAATTTAATCTACTGAAAGTTTCATACTACAATCCCCAAGCCACCTCACCCCTCCCTAGTCTCTCTTGTGTTTAGTATTCTAAGATGTAAAACCTAAAAAACCCCTAGTTTTGCTACTAAAATTTTCACACTACAAAAAAACCTTAGTTTTTGCAATAGAAAGTTCACATTACAAACCCCATGGCACCGCCACCCTCTCGTTGTACGTGTATTATAAGATATAGAATCCAGAAAATCCTAGTTTTTAGAATAGAAAGTTTCACATTACAATCCCCCAACCACCCCCACCCTTTGCTACTCTATCTCTTGTGCTGTGTATTACAAGATATAGAATCCAAAAACTATAATTTTCTCTAGTGAAAGTCTCACACTACAAACACCAAGCCACCCCACCCCTCACTACTCTCTCTTGTGTTTAGTATTCCAAGATGTAAAATCCATAAAACCTAGTTTTGCTACTAAAAGTTTCACATTACAAACCCATGACCTCCGCCAGCCTCTCGTTACTCTCTGACTTGTGTTCTATAATTTAGGATGTAGAATCTAAAAAAACCCTGGTTTTTGCTAAAGAATTTTTCACCCTTACCAACTTGGTAATATCTCTCTTGTGTTCTATATTTTAGGATGCAGAATATAAAAAACCCTAATTTTTGCTACTGAAGTTTTCACACTACAAACACCAGACTACCCTTGCTACTTACTACTCTCTCTTATGTCCAGTATTTTGATATGCTTTCAGAAAACCCTAATTTTGGCAACTCAAACTTTCACCCCCACACTTTTGCTAACATCTCTCATATGTTATGTATTATTAAATTTTGAATCTAGAAAACCCTAGTTTTTTCAATATAAAGTTTCACATTACAAACGATATAGCACCGCCACCCTCTCGTTACTCTCTCACATTTTCTTTTTCTATATTTAAGGACATAGAATCTAAAAAATTCAAAGTTTGCTAATGAAATTTTCACCCCCACTCTCTCTCTAACATCTCCTGTGTGTGTGTGTATTATAGGATATAGAATGTAGAAAATCCTAATTTTTAGAATAGAAAGTTTCTCATTACAATCCACAGACCCACCCTGCCCTTTGCTACTCTAACTCTTGTGTTGTGTATTTCGAGATGTAGAATCCATAAAATCATAATTTTCTATACTAAAAGTTTCACACTACAAACCCCAAGCCACCCCATCTCTCACTACTCTCTATTGTGTTTAGTATTCCAAGATGTAAAATTCAAAAAATCCTAGTTTTGCTACAAAAATTGTCATATTAAAAAAAACCCTAGTTTTTGTAATAGAAAGTTTCACATTACAAACCCCATAACCCTACCACCCTCTCGTTACTCTCTCACTTTTGTTCTATATTTCAGGATGTAGAATCCAAAAGACTCTCATTTTTGCTAATGAAATTTTCATCCCACCCTCTCGCTAACATTTCCCGTGTGTGTGTATTATAAGATATAGAATCCAGAAAACCCTAGTTTTTAGAATAGAAAGTTGCACATTACAATCCCCAAACCACCTCCACCTTTCGCTACTCTATCTCTTGTCTTGTGTATTACAAGATGTAGAATTCATAAAATCATAATTTTCTCTACTTAAAGTTTCACACTACAAACCCCAAGCCACCCCACCCCTCACTACTCTCTCTTGTGTTTAGTATTATATGATGTAAAATCCAAAAAATCTAGTTTTGCTACTAAATTTTTCACATTACAAACCCATGATCACTGCTACACTCTCGTTACTCTTTGACTTTTGTTTTATAATTTAGCATATAGAATCTAAAAAATCTTAGTTTTTGCTAAAGAAATTTTCACCCAAACCAACTCGCTAATATCTCTCTTGTGTTCTGTATTTTATGGTGCAAAATGAAAGCCCGTAGTTTTTGCTATTAAAATTTTCACACTACAAATACTAGGCCTCCTCTGCCACTCGCTACTCTTGTGTTCAGTTTTTTGTGATGCAAAATTCAAAAAACCTTAGTTTTGCAACTCAAATTTTCACCCTCACCCACTTGTCAACATTTATCATGTGTTGTGTATTATAATATTTAGAATCTAGAAAACCCTAGTTCTTGTAATAGAAAATATCACATTACTAACCCCATGGCACCACCACACTGTCTTTAGTCTCTTAGTTTTGTTCTGTACTTCAAGTTGTTAAATTTGAAAAACCCTAGTTTTTTCAACTTAATTTTTCACCCCCACCTGCTTGCTAACATCTCCCGTATGTTGTGTATTATAAGATATAGAATCTAGAAAATCATAGTACATAAAAATTTTAAAAGTAACACATAGTACAAGTTCCAAAATATAATACAGTAGACTCCAAAATCAAACAAGTTAACAACTAGCCCAACAGGTTATCATCCATGTACACTGATCCTTAGAACCTGCAGGAGCTCCAACCACTCGCTCAGTAAGTCCATGGCTTCAAGTATCATCAAACTTACCTATAATGCATGAACTACATGATCTAATGCTTAGTAAATGAAAATCATGCATGCTGAAGTGATATTCCAACATAAATGTATTTCATTTCTATGAGATCATGAAAAGAATGCAAACTTATGCATAAAAATAGTTTACTCAAAATTATTTTCCATCACTGGGTCCTTAACCCACCTACTATGTACTGGATAGAGATCTCAATAATATCAATAATCACATGGTCAAAAATAGATCGACACAGTCCGGGGGCCATCTCCTAGGATCACCAGAGGTCTACCCCCTGTCTTCCTCTGTGATCCTATAGAAGTATTCCCACTAGTGGCATCGATAAGGGCACAGTAAAGTGGTCCACCCTCTGGTAATGACCAGAGGCACACCCCCGTCAACCCCTATGATCCTCTGAGAAGTAATACTCGCAGCACCCCAAAATATCATATAAATAAGCCACACAAGCCTTGAAACACTAGTAGTGGCCAACTAAAGTATTTTCTTTCTGAAAATAATGTCATGCATGCAAAAACCTCAACTATGAGAACGTGTTATGCACGAACATATATATGCTGATGAATGACATGTCCAATGACACAGTGGATCCTATATCTCATTATCCAAACAACATATGCACTATAAGGTATGTATAATACTCACAATACACATATCCAGACACAAGGATCAATTTTAATATAGATAATGCACAAAATACTATGTTCATGCATTGTAGTTGCAAATGAATTTTTACTTAACTTTCACCTTTGATGTCCTACTGAAAGTTAATAAGATTCTCCTCCCTAACTTTAGATATAAGGCAGCGTGTAAAAGTATAGCGTATTAATTTCATTCTTAACCAATAGGTTTCTATATCAAATTTCATAAAGGATCTCAAATCTTAAATTTAATTAAGTAACAATTAAATCTTAAAATTTATACTTCACCCTAATTAAAACATTTTAAATACCTTAATTTCTCATCTTGAATTTATTCTAATATTATCTAATTGAGGTATTATAATCCCTACAACCAATCCCTCAATTAAATTAACTCCTTCATCCAATTAATACAAGTTAACAAAATCAAATCTTTCTAACTAATTTCGAATTAAATGTGTATATTAATTATTGTCTCACAAATAGATAACTAGTTAATTCAAATAAAAAAAATTTCATTCAAATTAAAAATAAATGGCATAAATATATATTTTTATCTGTACAAAATGAGAAGGGACTTACCCAAAATTTTCTCTAATTCCTACCGTTGAAATTTGTTGGAGCACCCTCTTTTTTTTTTTCTTTCTCTCTTCCTTCTTTTTCTTCTTCTTTTTGTTTCTCTGCTGTCGTGAGTGTGCGTGTGGTGTTAATCGTGTGTGTGTCTTAATAACTTAACTATTACTTAGCTACTAAGAAAATCTAATATAATATATTATAACATATATATACTTATCCTTAATATAATATAATATATTATAACCTAATATAATATATTATAACATATGTATAATATATTATAGCTATTACTATATTGTACACGTGTATACATATATGTATATGTATATATATATTTTGGTATTATTTTATTATACTACACACATATAGTTATATCTATATATATTTCATACATTTATACATATATATATACATACATATATATACATTATATTTATATATATAATTAATACATACTATTTTCATATTTAATTATAAACCCTCAAATTTATTTTCTAGTAATAATTGACACCCTCTTAATTAATATGATAATGTCCGTATTTATTTTCATTATTATTATTACTATTTTCTCCCTAATTAATTTATTTACATAGTTTATCCTACATTGATAAACACAACGATGCCACATTTTACTTACGTGAATTCTAATAATATCTAATAGTTGACACCTAAATCCTCGTATCTTAATACCATCTCAACCAATTAGGTTAAAGAGTTTGGAAACTAATATCGGATGACAACTTCAGAAGTTTAATTATTAAAAATATCGTATAAAATATTGAAATATCAATTAAAATGTAAATGGCACATGCATAACATAAAATGCATAAACTATATTGGTCAGTGAGTAGCGCGAGGCTCGGGTATTACATCCTTCCCCCTTATGAAAATTTCACCCCTGAAATTTTGCTTACCGAAAAAGCTCTCGGTATTTGGATCTCATTTCATCTTCTATTTTCCATGTAGCCTCTTCCGTTGATTGGTCCCTCCACAGTACCTTTACTACTGGGATTTTCTTATTTCTACGTTGTTTTATCTCCCGCAGTAGAATCTTAACATGTCTTTCCTCATAACTCAAATTTAATCTCAACTCTACTAGTTAATTCTATAGAATATGGGATGGATTCGCAACATACTTTCTCTATTTGGATACGTGGAATACATTATGTACTTGAGGAATTGATGTAAGCAGAGCAAGTTTGTAAACAACATCACCTATTCTCTCAGTAATAGGAAATTGACCAATATATCTAGGACTCAACTTTTCTTTCTTCCCAAACCACATAATACCTTTCATTAGAGCTTTCTTGAGAAACACTTTATCTCCTATGGCAAACTCTAGCATCCTCCTTCTTTGGTCTACATAACTTTTCTGTCAACTCTGGGCAGTTTCTATTCTTTTCTAAATTTGTAAGACGGCCTCTATCATCTCCCGAATCATGTTCAGGCCTAAAAGTTTCTTTTTACCTACCTCATCCTAGTGAACTGGATATCTGTATTTCCTGCCATACAGTGCTTCATAAGGAGCTATCCCAATTTTAGCCTGATAACTATTGTTATATGAGAATTCTACCAAAGGTAGATACTTGCTCCATTGTCCTTGGAAATTCAATATGCAGGCTCTAAGCGTATCTTCTAAGGTTTGTATTATTCATTCAGATTGCCCATTGGTCTGAGGATAATATGCAGTACTAAAAGATAATTGCATTCCCAATGCCCTCTATAGACTTCTCCAAAAGGTAGACAGAAATCTCAAGTCCTTGTCAGAAGTAATAGATAGTGGTACACCATGGAGTCTAACCACTTCCTGTATGTATATTTGTGCATATCGGTCGATGGAATACGTTGAAAAAATGGGAAAAAATAAGCTGATTTAGTTAATATATCCATAATTACCCAAATAGCATTATGACCTTTCACGGTCTTGGGTAAACCTACCACAAAGTCCATAGTGATTCTTTCCCATTTCCATTCTGGAATAAGCAGAGGTTGCAAACTTCTCACTGGTCTTTGATATTCTATTTTTATCTGCTAACATGTCAAACATTGGTCCATGTACTGTGTAATATCTCTTTTCATACATGGCTACCGGTAATGCATCTTCAAGTCTCTATATATTTTGCCAGCTTCTGGATGTATTGAATAAGGTGTTAAATGTGCCTCTGCAAGAATATATTTTCTAATGTTATCCGTATGGGGCATGTATAATCGTCCTCTAAATTACAACACTCCATTCACAGATATTTTAAAATCAGACGACACCCCCAAAGCAATATCCTTCTTCATCTTGTCAAATATTCAACCCCCTTGTTATCCCTATTAAATTATGTCGATTAATATCGTCAGAGTGTCAAGGCTGCTAAATTTATTTCCATTTCTCCCAACTATATAATCTCTGCATTCATTTTCTAGAATTCAATTAACTCTAGTCTTTGAACAGAAAGAGTAGCTATGGTACCTTGTATTGAGTTTTTGCTCAGTACATTTGCCACCACATTAACTTTAATGGGTTGGTAGTTGATGACATAGTCATAATCCTTCACCAGCTCCAATCACCTTCGTTGTCGCATATTCAGTTCTTTTTGTGTAAAGAAGTACTTTAAGCTCTTGTGATCCATTTAGATTTCACATCGCTTTCCATGTAGATAGTGTCTCCATATCTTCAATGCAAATACCACTACAACAAGCTCCAAATCATGTGTAGGGTAATTTCTTTCATATTCTTTTAGCTACCTCGATGCATATGCAATCACTTTTCTATTTTCCATTAATACACATCCCAAGACATTCTTCGAGGAATCATTGTAAACTACAAAGCCTCCAGTACTTGAGATAATTAAAAGAATGGGTGTTGATGTCAACCTCTTCTTCAATTCTTGGAAACTTTGCTCATACGCCTCTGTTTATTTAAATATTATACCTTTTTGTGTTAACTATGTTAAAGGGGAAAGCAATCTTAGAAAATCCTTCTATAAATCTACGGTAGTATCCAGCCAAACCAAGAAAACTATGTACTTCTAAAGGATTTTTAGGTTGTGACCAGCTATTAATAGCTTCTACTTTACTTAGATCTATTGATATTCCTGCCCCTAATATGACATGTCCCAAGAATACCAATCGATCCAACTAGAATTCACATTTATTAAATTTATCATATAATTGTTTCGCCTTTAAAACCTCTAACACCATTCTCAAATGTGTCACATGCTCTTTTTTGGTTTGGAGTAAATCAGGATATCATCGATAAACACAATAACAAATTTATCCAGAAAATCTCTGAATACTCGATCCATCAAGTCCATGAAATCTGTTAGGGCATTAGTCAATCCAAATGGCATTACCAGAAATTCATAATATCCATACCTCGTGCGAAATGCTATCTTCAAATGTCATCTTCTTTTATTTTCAGCTGATGGTACCCAGATCATAAATTAATCTTTGAAAATACTGCTACACCCAGGAGCTGATCGAACAAATTATCAATTCAAGGTAAAGGGTATTTATTCTTGATCGTGACCTTATTCAATTCTCGGTAGTCTATACATAGCCTTATTGTACCATCTTTCTTTCATACAAACAAGACGGGCGCACCCTACGATGAAAAGCTAGGTCTGATAAAACCTTTTTCTAGCAATTCCTGTAATTATATCCTCAATTCCTTTAACTTAGATAGAGCCATTTAGTACATGGATTTTGAAATTGGAGATGTTCCCAGCCGCAGATCAATAATAAACTCTATCTCATGATCGGGTGGTAACCCTACGAGATCATCTGAAAATACTCAGGGTATTCCTGGACTACTGGTACTTCACTAAGAATAGGATGTTGTTGTTCTTCAATGCTCATAACACTAACTAAATATCCCTCACAGCCAGCTTCTAGTAAATGTTGTGCCTTGAGTGCTGATATTAGTGGGAATCTGAAGCTCTTCATAATCCCAGCGAACATAAAAGTTTCTTCTCCAGGAGATTGGAATGTCACTATTTTTTTTCTAGCAATCTATAGTAGCACAGTACTTTGATAACCAGCCCATGCCCAAAATTATGTCATAGTTATTCATGGACATTACAATCAGATCACCATATAGTTCTTTGTGTTCAATAGGAATGGCACAAGCTTTCAAAATCTTATTAGTCTGTTTTGAGTCTCTAGAAGGAATCGTCACATTGTAACTAATTTTTTTTATGTCATGTGTTCTACCCAGCCTTTTCACATACTCAGTGGATGTAAATGAATGTGTAACTCCTGAATCAAATAGTATAAATGTTGCAGTATCATGGATAAAGAGTTTACCTATCACTACCGATAGATTCACCTCTGTATCTACTCTAATGATGCTAAAAACTATAGCAGGTACATTCTGTTGCTTTATAGAGTTTGGGTTCTCCAAGAATGTTCTAGTAATATGGCCAATATTTCCACGCATATAGCACCTTCTAGGATCTGTAGGGCAGTTCCCACATGTCGACCACTGCATCTAGGGCACATAGATTGTGGCATTGGTGCTTTCTCCTGCTCTATCTTTGGTCTCTTATTTTGCTCCCACTGTTGTTGCCCTGGTTTTGATCAAAATTTGGGCTTCTGGCCTTGAGCTTGGAATGATCTCTTCTTTTCATTTCCAGCCCATCTCTGTCCTTGTACTTGTCCTTGCTTAAATTAGCGATAGGCTTCCTGTGCACGACAATTCTGAGTTCAGCTTACTCAGCGACTAATGCTCTCTCAGCAATTTGTGAATATGTGACTCCTTAAATTCCCGCCATATTAACATCTTTGTATAGTTCTGGCCTCAAACCTTCAAGGAATCTCTCTATTTTCAGTACATCAGTGTTGACCATATGCGTGGCAAACCTAGACAACTATTCAAATTTTCGAATATAGTCCCCGACTGTCATAGCTCCCTGCTGCAGTTGTATAAATTCATTCACCTTCATTGCACGAACAAGCGTGGTGAAGTATTTATTCCTAAAAAATTCTTTAAATCTTTCCCAAGTTATAGTAAATGGATTCTCTATACTCCTCATTGTATCCCACCAGTGTCCAGCACTTCCACAAAGCATAAAAGAGGTGCATATCACCTTCTCTTCCTCTAGGACTCTGCTATACTGGAACATATTCTCTAGGGTTCTTAGCCAATCCTCTATGGCTATGGGATCTATCGCATCTTCAAATATTGGTGGATTGAGTTTCCTAAATCTTTCCCTAACTATCTCCATTGGTTTTGCTCGGGCTGTGGTTGATTCATTCATCTCTCTATTGTCCATCCACATCCCTCTGCTGGATGAGTTGTTGAATTTGTTCTGATTGTCGCTGAATAAGTTCTGTACGTTGGTTTATAACAGTGTCCTGGTCATCATTTAGCATAGGTGCCTCCCCTTCTTAGTTTCTACCTCCACTACTACTCTCACTCTTTGTTCTTCTCATGGTTGCAATACTATTTTAGAACATGGCCAATATAATTCATGAAATAATAATGCATCACATAATAAAATAAAACTTACGAGAAAAGCTATGTTTCCACAAGTTCTAAGTTTATGTATATGGACAGTCTACATAACCTATGACCGTGCTCTGATACTACTCTGTAACACCCCCATTACTACACAACTATATATATATATAGTATAATTTGACATGATAGAACCTGTGTGCAAGCATAATAATTTTTTTTCTCCCTATAACAACTAAATAAATAATAAACTATTTTCTCACTCATAAACTAATTTATATATACCTGCAGAGGACCTATAACAAATATAATATTTATACACTCATGTATATAAAAGTTTTAAAAGTAACATACATTACAAGTTCCAAAATGTAATACAGTAAACTCTAAAATCAAATAAGCTAACAACTAGCTCAACAGGTTATCATCCATGTACACTGATTCTTAGAACCTATAGGAGCTCTAACCACTCACTCAGTAAGTCCATGGCTTCAAGTATTATCAAACTCACCTATAATGCATGAACTACATGAGCTAATGCTTAGCAAATAAAAATCATGCATGATGAAGGGATAATCCAACATAAATGCAATGTATTTTTATGAGATCATGACAAGAATGCAAACTTATGCATAAAAATAGTTCATTCAAAATCATTTTCATCACTATGCCATCTCCTGAGATCATCAGAGGTCCACCCACTATCTTTCCCTGTGACCTTCCAGAGGGCACCGGCGAAGCGACGGACAAACACGGACGTGAGGGCACCGACGAAGCGATGGACAAACACGGACGTGAGGGTGGCATGGCAGACAAAGACGATGGTGATGACAGTGATGGTGGCTGAATGAATTCTGATAGGAGAAAGAAGAAACAGAGAGATAGGGAATTTCATAAAATGGGGGGGGGGGGGGAGGGGAGGGCCGATTTTGGTCAATTAAGCCCTACAAATTAGTAACAAAATAAGCTAATCTTGTCGCTAACATATTTAGTTAGCGACGAGTATAAATACTTCGTCGCTAATATTTTAAAAAAAATAAAAAAAATATATTAAATTAGCGACGATTATAAAAAACTCATCGCTAATATCTAAAAAAAATAAAAAAAATATATTAACCTTAGCAACGAAAATAATAAAGTCACCGCTAAAATTAAAAAAAATAAATTAACCTTACCGACAACCATATGTCATTGCTACAATTTGACTAAAAAATAAAAAATGAATTAAACTTAGCGATGAAACATAATATTTCTTCGCAAAGATTTAGAAAAAAGCAAAAATCAAATAAATGTTAGCAACGACAGGACCATTTTGCCTTTAAGTGTTATAATTAACGTCGACTTTGTACAATTCATCGCTAATTGGGATGAATGTTAGTGATGATATATCTACATAGTCGCTAACGAGTCCATTGATATCATCTCAGCGATGATTTCATAGTTTTTTATCGTAAACTTTAATTTTAACGATGATATTATATTTCGTCGTTAAGATTTGCGTCGCTATTTTCCCTATTTTTTGTAGTGGCTTTCAAAGTATTTTATTGATGAGGTCACATAAACTTATAGGTCTAAAATCAATCCATCCATTTGGATTATCATAATTTGGAATGAGCACGATATTTAATTTATCACATATATTAAATAGATATAATCGAAAGTATCAAAAGCACATGAACCCTGACTCTGATACCACTACTGGGTTCGCACGGTCATAGGAAACATATATGCAACAAAATTTAAATTTTTTCAAACATATAATTATACATTACATCACATGTAATAAAACTAATCCCAAAATCCTTTCACGGTTACTTAGTTATGCATCCACAAATTACTTTTCACGAATCTTGATTCAAAACCCCTTGTGTTGGAAATGGTTAACTTAGAGTCCCAAGTGTTACCCCTCTGAGCGTATCCATATATTGAAAATTTCTACACCAATTGAATTTATGCTAGTAGATTCAAAAGGCCTGATTCTACTCTAGAATATATGAACTTTAATTCTTAAATCAACTAATAAATAGAAGGATTGAACCATGATCAAATTATGGAATTTTTTAATGGAATAAAATAACCACGGAGAGAGAAGGGGGCGATTTTTGTTGCTCTTTTTTCTAGCCGATTTATCTCACCAAAGTCACTCTCAAGAAACGACCAAGAGAGGGGAGGTCCTTATATTGGACTCCTCCAATCCTAGTCCACTAGGTTTTCTCTTGCTACTTTTCCTTATCTGATTCATTCTTTCCATCAAACTCCAAGACAAGTTTAATTCTTGTAATTAAACTTCCTAATGTGCCTCATACGAGCACAATAGCTTGGGTTTGAGCTTCAATTAAATTAATTAAGTCCAAATAATTGACCCCCATCAATTAAGTAAGCCTAACTTAATTAATTGAACCAATAAAATAATTAATTAATTAGTTCCACTTGGGCTTTCTAATCATTTTAGAACCTATTAAATAATTTCATTATTTAATATGCCTAATTTAATTAATTAACCATATCAATTAATTAACTTGATCATATATGGGCCCCTAATCATATTAGGTTTAATTAGATAACCATATTATTTAATCAGATAGATTAGTTTAAATACTTACTTTAATTTATGCCCTACTTAATTAATTGATCATATGAAATTATTAATTCGCTCCATATGTGTAATACCCAATTATCACACAACTCACTTGACCAATATGATTCATATATTACATGCTACTTATATGCTAATTTGCATTAACATTTATATGGCATCTTATATAGCATTCTTAGTGGTTAGACCTCTAATGCTATCACATGATATTAGTGGTTGAGTTCTTATAAGCTAAGTAAGAAATTCAATATTTAGTTAAGAGAAAGAATAGATTGGTCAATCTATTGGATATTCATAGGTTATATGTTATAATTTTAGAAGTAATTAAAGGTATTACTAGTAAGCTAATATGTTTCAATTCAACTAGATCAAGGTGTTTTAAAGGTATACATCCATAAACTAATAATACTTAGGATATTAAACATGATGTAATTTCATTTAAGTGTCATTTTTCAAGGTCCATATGTGCATATGATTTTAGAAATGAAAACTAGACAATCTATTTAAGAATTGGATGTCAATCGATTTAAAGATCGAATCAACCATTAAGAAATTAGGGTAGAATTTATTATCCAATCGTACGAAAAGTAAAATAAGTTGTAAATAAAGGAATAAATGCTGAGAAACACTAGATTAGAGTTGTGTAAGTTATATATAATATCAGGTTTAAACCAACATTTGACACCTCAAGCTTTGCCACCTCATGCTTTCTTATTAAGCTCAAGCTAACATGTAACACCCCTATTACTACACAACTATATATATTATAATTTGACATGATGGAACCTGTGTGCATGCATAGAATATTTTTTTTTATAATACTTTAAGAAAAGATAAATCACTTCTTACATGCACAACCCTGTTTAAAATACTTTCTCACACGTCATATATATAGCAGGATCAGTATTTATATAAAATACCCAATATTTACATGCTTATATATAGTAAAGTTAAAAACGAAATATAGTATCAATCTAAAAATATAATATAACAGACTTAAAATTAAACAAGCCAACAAAATAGCCCAATAGGTCGTCATCCATGTACATACTCCCTCAGACACCTGCAAAAGCTCCAATAGCCGCCCAGCCAGTAAAAGATGCTTCAAGCGTCGCCGTACTCACCTACAATGCATAAACTATATGAGTTAACGCTCATCAAGTAATGATTATGCATGCCAAAGAATAATCCATAATATTAAGTCATGCATCTCAAAATACTATGCCCACAATGTAATTTTATGCATCAAAATATTTCTCTCAAAATCATTTCTTTCTTGGGCCCCTGACCAAGTTTACTATCCCATGCACCGAAAAAGAGCTCTGTACACCGTCATAATCCAATGGCCAATAATCATATAAGCATGCAAATCCATGCACGTGAACGTGCAAATCCATGCATAAAACCATGCAAATCCATGCATGCTTCGGTGCACTAGTAGTGGTCAGCAAAATTTTTTCCTTTCTCATAATCATGCCGTGCAATGTAAGATTTATCACAATACTCGTATATGATGCATGCACGTGCCAAAGACAATGCCCATGTATGTATGTTCAATGGAGAGCCTTCTACTATGCACGTATGATTTATGATATTACATATAATTCATACATCTACTATGTCTATGCATTGTAGTTGCAAATGAATCTTTACTTACCTTTCACTTGATTGGTGGCTTAGTCTAGATTTGTTTATTGTTCCCCTCCAATCTTAGTTGTAAAATAGCTTATAATATTACCAACATCAAGTACCATTCCCAATTTGACAAGTTGAAAGCATAAAATATCATACTAAGAACTTAAACACCAAGCTATCTAGGTTTTACAAACTAGAACCCAATCTAGTCCCTCCAATACCTTAATTTCATATCTTAGATACATGTAAATATCATATAATTGAATTATTATAACTCTAATATCATGTACCTAATTGTTAACACTCAATAGCAACATGTGTAGGTTGAAATATGTTAAATTATCAAATGGGACAGATTCATATTTTCATATTTACTTGCTGTTCAATTTAGTTGTATGATAATTTTGACATCCCTAAACATATCCAATCACTCCCAAATTTTTAACACACTTATATAACATGTATATAAATGTAACCATATCATAGAATTTCTAAAAATCATGTATATAACTTCCCAAGTTCAGCTCTCTTCACAACATACTGAAATAGATTGTTTTCCTACCGTGACAGTTTTACACACTTCACGACATTAATGGTTTTGGCACCCTTACATATATTCAATATCTCCCAAATTTTTACCACACTTATATAACATATACAAAGAGACAACCAGGTTATATTATTTCCTAAACTAATCGATTTAGCTCCCCTAATTCAGTCTCCTTTACAGCACACCAAAACAGATTTTGCTACTTTGGCAGTTTGAGTGTTTCTCCAATATCATTCTCTATTTCAATTTCTAACAGATCAAAATTCATTCCAATACTCTTAACTCATATATAAGCATGTATATGATGATAATTACAGGTTTTATTCAACATACCATACACTTTTGAAGCCTAAAACACAAAAATACAGTAAGGAGACAGTTTCTAGCACTTAATAGGAAATACTTGTAGCAAAAACCATCACCTTACTATTTTCTTGTGTTTTAGGCTTCAAACGTGTATGGTATGCTGAATAAAACCTATCGTGATTACCATTTACATGTCCATATATGAGTTAAGAGTATTAAAATGAATTTATATCGGTTAGAAATTAAAATAGAGCATGATATTGGAGAAACACTCAAACTACCAAAGTAGCAAAATCTATTTTGGTGTGCTGTGAAGGAGACTGATTTTGGGGAGCTAAATCCATGAATTTTGGAAATAATATGACCTGGTGTCTATTTTTATATGTTATCTATGTTTTCTGAAAATTCGAGAGTGATTGAATATACTTAAGGGTGCCAAACCATTAATGTCATGAAGTGCACAAAACTATCATGGTTTAGTATGCTGTGAAGGGAGCTAAACTTAGGAAGCTATATCTGTGTTTTAGCCATTATATGACATTTTTATATTATTTTGTATGTTAGCTAGGTATTATAAAAATTGGGGAGTGAATGAATATGTCTAAGTTGTGGCAGCAAGAAAAAGTGAAGTTGTGAATCTGTCCCATTTGGTTCATTAACATGTTCCAGCATAGATGTGGTGTATTTGATCCCTAACATTTAGGTAGATGTTATAAGATTTATAATACATCAATTAAGTGAGGTTAATATATATTTAAGATATGGAACAAGGGTTCGTAAAAGGTTGTATTCGGTTATAGTTTCTAAGTGGTAAAGTTGTTTAGTTAAATTGAGATTCAAGAACTTTATACTACATTAGGTATAATGAAGTTGTTAATTGAGGATGGTTATTGATATCTTATATTTTTACAAATTGTTTCATATCTAGGGTTGGGGAGTAATACTTAAGAAACCTAGAAGTAACACATAACCGATCAAAGGTAAGTGAAAACTCATTTGCAACTACAATGCATGGGCATAGCATTTCTTGCCTTACTTATATTAAATGTGATACTTGTGTATTGATGAGTATTATAAATATCTTATAGTGCATACATTGTTTGGATAATGGGACATGGGATCCATTGTGTTATTGAACATGCCATTCATCAACATTTACATAGTGCATGCATAACATTATTTTTAGAAAGAAAATATTTTGGTTGGCCACTATTAATGTACTGAGGCCTGTGTGGCTTATTTATATGATATTTTAGGGCACCACGAGTATTACTTCTTGGAGGATCATAGGGGTGGACAGGGGGTGTGTATCTGGTGGTCACGAAAGGGTGGATCACTTGACTGTGTCCTTATTAACGCCACTGGTGGGAAGACTTTTGGAGGATCATAGGGGAAGACAAGGGGTGGACCTTTGGTGATCCCAGAAGATGGGCCCCGAACTGTGTTGATCTGTTTATGGCCATGTGATTATTAATATTGTTGGGAGCTCTAACCGGTACATAGTAGGTGGGCCAAGGGCCCAATGATGGAAAATGACTTTGAGTGAATTATTTTTGATGCATGAGTTTGCATTTTTGTCATGATCTCCTAGAATGCATCGCATATATGTTGGATTATCTCTTGATTTCACTTATTGAGAATTAGCTCACTTAGTTCATATATTGTAGGTAAGTATGGTGATACCTGAGACTTTGAGGCTTACTGGGCTGGTTGTTGGAGCTCCTATAGGCTTCTGAGGATCACTGTATATGGATGACAACCTGTTGGGTTGTGTTGTGGGCATATTCTAATTTTTACAATCGTTATTATTGTATAAATTGTTATTTATATAAAAAGAGTTGCAAGATGAAAAATGTCCTTACTTTTTCCAAAAGTATATGCTACTATTTTGATTTTTGAGTCTATTACATTATAACTTTGAGATGTCGTGTCCTATATACTCTTGAAATTTTATAGTAAATAAGTTTGAGAATAGTGTGATTGTGATTGGTGTTGTATTTTTATATAAACAGTGATTTTTCTATATATACAAGGTTATATGTGAGGAAACACTTTTACTATTTCTCAAAATGTTATAGTTGACAAATATATATATATATATATATACACACATGCACACACATGTGCTGCCTTGTAAAAAATATTGTTATTTCAATATCTATATTCAGTGTTAAGGGGTGGGGGTGTTACAATATGGACTCCTTAATCTTATTAGTTCTAATTAAATTATTTAATTGGATAAATTGATTTAATTCCTTAAATCAATTTGAGCTCCAAATTAATCAATCTTTATTAATTAATTTGATCTAACCCTTAGATATATTCTAGTTAGAAGTGTACTTTTTCTAATTTGGTGTGTAACCCATTAGGTTTACTCTAAGCTAGTCGTGGGATCACAACTCTTGTGACTTAGTTGAATAATTTAATTATTCTAATTAATTAATTCTTTTAAAATTAATCCATTAATTCTAAGAACCCACAAGTCATGTGAAGCACCTAGTAGTGCATCATGACTCCTATTCTTAAGTGAAGGTGCAAACCTATTTTAGTTACGAATACTATGCAAGTACAGTCCTTTCATCATATAATCTCCTGATTAAGCCGATGGCATGGTTTATTTATTAAAACCCCATAGTTCAATAACTATATTTTCATTCGTTGTAGCTTTACTCGATAATAAACTATTAAAAAACCCCACGTATAATTTCCATCCAACATTGGTCAAGAAATTTAGAGTCAAGTATAGTGGAACACATAGGAGATTCACCTATTCATCTAGATTAGTGATAGATCCTCTGTTGGCTACTCATTAACCTCCATATACGAAGATATTACATTCAACGTAAACCCCTTGTGATTTTTATGCAATTAAGAAATATATCAAGGTACAACATGTGATGCACAAGGTTACCACGGTGTTTCAAGTCAAAGAACTAATTCTTGCACTATTGTAACAAGGAAATTCCCATTCAATAATAGAATATTTCCAATTGAAAATTTTCAGGTGGGGTAGTTTAGTATACTTCTTTCCAAACAAGCAACCGCATACATGCCCTAGTGTCACCACACCAATGCTCATAGAACGAGGCATCTTTCTTTTGAGCCTGCATCATATACACAAGTCTCAGAGGGATCAATAATGTTCTATCTCATTAATTCTTAACTTGGAATATTTTAAGACTACAGCCTTAAGGGCATATTCCACAATCGTTATCATACTATCTGTGATTTAAGGACTTTGTCTAATTCTTATGATGAATTTAAGATAAAGGTTGTCGTTTCAATGATATTAACATGAATAAGATTGATTCACAATAGTCTAAAGATGGCCAGACCAATTGGCCTATCAAGCACTACTCTAACAATTCTCACCCATTTTTCCAAATCAATTCAAGTTTAAAATGAGGGTCAAGCTCATATTTTTCAATTATCAATGTGTGGTAAGGTTTTTATCTATAAAGGTATACAATATCGACCAGCGCTCTAAAATAATTTGTAGTTTTTTATTTTCTTGTATATATTTTGTATGTATTTTGCATGTTTTGTGTGTTTGTAGTGTTTGAATCATTTTGTGAGTAAATTGTGATGAGGGCTTGAGTTTATCAAGATTTTGCCCTATTTGATGAAATTGAGGCAAAATGTATATCACAAAGTACGATTAGGGGTTAATTTTTATTTTTTCCATATTTTAAGAAATTAAGAAAAAACCCTAATATTATAGATACATTGATTAATGCATTTTTTGATTTTTTTACTTTGTGAAATTCTACATTTTTTACCCTAACTGATGAAATAATGGCATAATTTTTATTACAAATATGAATGGTTGATGAATTTTTAGATTTTTCATTTTTTGTTTTGCCCTAATTTACCCTAATTTTGCATTTTTGAATTATTAAATTTAAGTTTATCATACAATTATTATACAATGAAATCTATCAATTTTTAATTTTTTTTACTTCAATTGTTTTGCCCTATTTTGTTTTGTTTGTTTACTAATTTATGTGTTTTTTTATTCTTTTTTGAGCTTTTAGGTTGTAATCTATTTTTGGATAGTACAAATTTACTTGAAGGATTTGGTTTATGTTTTTTTAAGTTCACAATTATTTCTCAATAGGGTTGAGGAAGACGAAGTCAAATTTCTTGGCTTACTTGCGGAAGCCAAATTGACCAAAATGCCATAAAAAGTATAATTGTGAGGTAAATGTTTGGGAGAGAATGTCCAAAGCATATAATAAGTAGTATGTCTGGGTTGGAAATTCAATCAAATGAATTGGCCAATTAATAAATTCACAATTGAACAAATGAAGAGAAGTTTGAAACGATTTGGGAAAGTAATACAATATTTAGTACACTCATTTCTCAACTTAGGTTTCAGTGGGATCAAACTACAAACAATTTATCACTTCTGCCTTATTTTGAAATTCATATCTTGATGTATCATTTTGTTTATTTAATTTAAGTTAAATATCTTATATTGCTTATGAATGAATATTATTAATAGTAACACATTTTATTATGATTCTACCATGACAGTCATCTAGATGTTTGGATATTTCAATTCCGAATGGAGCTTAATTGGTAGAAGATATGCTACTTGTTCAAACGTGATAAACTAGGCACGCCGCCACCACCTCCACTCCTTATTGAAGTAAATAAAAAGGTCATTGTCCACAATTTTCAGGGTAAGGATGAGGATATGATGGATAGTTCTTAGTGATGTTGGTGTTTTTGTTTTTGGAAGGAGGTTTGAACAATTTTCTTTTTTATAGTTCTGTTTTTCTATTTATGTTGGTCCTAGTTGGTTGGATCAAACTTTTTGGCTTGTTCAAGTGTAGGTTGGATGTTTTTCTATTGTTGGATAATGACATATTAAAGGTTCCATGGATATTTATGAATTTTAAAATTCTACATATTTATGGCTTTTTTAGAATTATTGGATTTGCATGGATATATAAAGATATTTAAAAAGAAAAATATAGTATATATTTGTATATAATTTTTAGAAGATAAATTAAAAATGGATAATATAGTAAATAGTTCTTTTAGATTTTGCAAATGGAGAAAATATTTTATGGTTAAAAGAGTTACTTATTGAAATAAATTATAGATACAATATATAATATATCTACAAAGAAGAAGAAGAAAAAAGAAAAGAAAAGAAAAGAAAAGAAAAGAAAATGAGAAAGAAGAAAAATATGAAAAGAGAAAATAAAAATTCAAAAACAAGGGAGAAAACATAAATAAAAAAAACTCTTAAAAAAGGAGCAAAACATCTTATAATTAAAATATAATATACTCAAATGAATGAGATAAATAATAGAGATAATATGCAGTATTTTTAAAAAAAAATAGGAAATTTTTTTATTACTGTAAATATCATAATTAGATTTTAAAATAGTCAAATCCGACTAGTTATCTTTTAATTAAATTCAAAGTGTTTTTTTTTTCTAGCAAGTGGATGAGAAACGTTTTTGGCAAAAATATTATTCTTTGAAATAATCTAAATAGAACTCATGAAATTAGGTTTTTTGTTTTGGTAATTTTCAGATACATGGGTATATTGGTCAATTTAGGTGGATACTTGGTCAAATTATGCCAACACACAACTACTTTCGCATTCCTTGTGCGTGCACTTACAACACCGTCAACTTCTGATTCAATAGGAATTTTATGTAGACTTTTACATTACATAGGGTTTTTAGGCTGCTTTTTAACAAAGAGTGTTTTTTGGATTTTTGCTAAAATATAAGGGGATTTTAAATTTTTTTAACCTTTTCTTTTTAACATCATAACTTTTTTGCCCATGTATTAAAGTGAAAATCCTACGTACTGCAATTTCTAAAAATCATTGGTCAATGGGGTCTGCTTTTTTAATGCATTTATCTCTGAATATATGTTAGTTTGTAAGTCATTCAATGCTCTTTGATGCGGGTTGATTTTTTATGCTGAGGTGAATCTACTTCTCCCCAGGAAATGTTGATGTTGAATCAATTTTCCTTAGGAATATGTTCCCAGCATGCTGCTTGTTGAGATGGGTTCCCTGGCTTGGGGTTGTCCCAAGAAAATCCCTCCGATGCTTAAGTCAACAAGTATTTTAGAGAGAATAATTATTAACTGACAGTAAGAGAAATAAACAACATACCTTCTAAACGCGTAGGAGGGGGTATTTATACTTGTTTAAATGGGATATGGGCCTCATAGACCTTTGATGTAATTTGGACTTCTTTGTTTTATAAATTTGATTAGACTTAAACCATTTTTTGTTTTCAACAAAGAGACTCATCTCAAGGTTCATATTCTAATCCATGGGCTCTAGAGGTATTTTCTCACTCATAGAGTTTTAATTTCAAACATTTATCCTTATTCTTCTTCTTTTCTATCTTCTTAGAGTGGTTATACTTGGGAGAATAGATCTAAAACTCGAATAAGGTGGAAATATTATTGGCTAAGGGTTATCGTGTGATGAGTGCATGGAGGGCGTGCCACGGGGAGAGTGGCTACCACCGGCGGCACCTCAAATCTATTCTAACCCACTACTGATATAAGGGTGCCTTGGCAGCTATTGCTATGTTGAGGTAGGCAAAACCTACCTGCTGCCAAGAAAAGGGTGCCTCAGAGCCCCTCCCGAGTTAATGTAGCCAGTGACCACTTAGTGTTGAGGTATTGGGGCTTCGACAAGATCTTTCCCATCGATGAGCTTGCCTTCCACCGAGGCGTTAGTACCTTGGCAAGCTCCTTATCAAGCTAAGGTGATCGCATCAGGGTCCCCCTTGTCTCGTCAAGAAGGGGTTTTTCCCCCTCTTGTTGTAGTATATTAAGTGTAAGAAAGGGTTTTTCGGGCAATATGGTCATGTTGGGTAGTGCAATATTGAGTTCTATCTAGCCTACTCTTTTTTATTTTTCACCCCATTCAGTAGATCACTATTCGTTGAGTATCTCATTAAGGTTTTCCCTGGGCTGAGAGAGGCACTTTTGGGCCTACTTGACTACTCATCTGATTTGCTAAGGAGTGAAGATGTTAAGTCTCAGAGTGGTAATTTGAGTCCATTAGGGGACCAGGGAAGCAATAGAGGTCAAGATGGTAGTAATCAAGATAAATCTGTCATGAGGGTTGTCTGGTTCGGAGAAAGATCCTTCCTTGTGTGGTTCAATGTCTACGCATAACAAGGTGATGAATGTTAATACTTTGGACAACATTATATCCAAGAGAGCTTTTATGCTTTAGATGAGGCTTGGGTTGCCTTTTTGCTATAGGTTGCTCCTTCCTTCTCTTGGCCAAAGCAGTTACTTCACAATTCACATAGCTAGCTTGAATATTGGGTTTTCCATTCCTTGTCATTTTATTAGTAGAGGTCATTCGAGCATTTGTTCTTTGTGTCAGTCAACTTACTCCTAAATCCCATACATATATTGAGGGATTTCATCATCGTTTAAGGGACGTAGGACTTCCAATGACTATAAAGAGTTTTGTTTCCCTCTTTATGGTGAGGAGAGTAGTTTATGTAATAACTAAGCCTAACACTACTCACTTGGCCAATATGATTCATGCATTATGTGCTAATTTTATATGGTACTTTTATTTCTATTAACATTGCATAATTTATTTCATTTTATACTACATTCTTGAATATTATACTTAATTCTGAAGATCTTGTATGGTATTAGTTATTGAATTTTCTAATCTAAGTATTTGATTTTATATTGAAATAAGAAGAAAATGAGGTTGATTAATATTGGATATAGATGGGATATATAGATTATAATTTTGGAAGTGTTAAAACTGTTACTAGTAAACTTATACGGTTTGATTTGATTTCATCTAGGTATTTCAAAAGTATATATGGGATTGCATATTTGGGGCATTGGACATAAGATACTATGATTGAAAGGTGATATTACAATATTCATTTATGTATAAGATTATGTAATTTTTAATATGGACAATTATTCAAGAATTGGGTGACAAATCGGGTGAAGAACCTAATGAACAGACATAAGAATTACCTATGAGAATGAATGGTGACTAAGATAGGTTGAAACCAAATAAAAATATGTGAGACACACAAGATTAGGGCTGCAAGATAAGAGAGAAAATCAGATTTTATCATTACATGCCACTTCAACCTTATACCACCTCATGCTTAGACTTTTCAAGCTAGCACATCAACTTCACTCTTAAGCTAACAACCACGACTTCAACCTTCTTCTGCACCATTTCAGATTCTAAATACATAGAAAAATCTCTCTAAATAGGTCCTAAGTGATTCCAACCAAAAAAGGAGGCAAAACAAGCAAAGGGAAGGAGAAATAAACAAGTTCAAGTAGAAAACTGTGTAAGGTGAGCTTAACCTACGGGTTTAGCATGACTTTCAGATTTTTTTGAGGTTTATTGGCTTATTCAGCTTTGAATATTATTTATATATGTGTTAGGATGTTATTAGATAGGCGTTGGTACACAAAGAAAGGGTTTTTGGTTGTAAATACTTGATAGAAAACACTTGTGCTAGAAACTGTCACCTTGTTGTATTCTTGTGTTTTAGGCTTCAAAAGTGTATGATATGCTGAATAAAACCTATAAGTATCATCATATGCATGTTTATATATGAGTTAAGAGTATTGTAATAAATTTTCATCGGTTAGAAATTGAAATAGGGCATGGTATTGAAGAAATACTCAAAACTGCCAAAGTAAGAATATCTGTTCTGGTGTGCTGTGAAGGGGGCTGAATTAGGGGAACCTAGACCCATGTGTTTTGGAAACTTTATGGCACAGTTATATTTTTGTACATGTTATATAAGTGTGGTAAAAATTTGAGAGTGAATAAATATTCCGAAGGATGTCAAAGTGTCTATGAAACTTAATGTGGCAGCAAGGAAATTAGAAGGTGAAAATCTGTCCCATTTGATAACTTAGCACGTTTCAACATAGACATGTTGCTATTGAGTATTAACAATTAAATAAATGATATTAGAGTAATAGTACTTCAATTACATGATGTTTACATGCATCTAAGATGAAAAATTAAGGTATTTGAGGGACTATATTGGGTTCTAATTTGTGAAAGTTTGATTATTACCTAGATAACTCGGTGTTTAAGGTCTTAGTATGAGATTTTATGCTTTCAACTTGCCAAATTGGGAATGGAGCTTGATGTTGGGTAATTTTATAGGCTATTTTACATCTAAGGTTGATAAGGTGATATTAGATACTATGAATTTACTAGGCAGCTTGTTAGGATTTCTATAGGTTCTGAGGATCAGTGTACATGGATGAAGACCTACTGGGTTATGTTGTGGGTATATTCTAATTTTTACAATTATTATTATTATGTAAATTATTGTTTATATGTAAAGGGTTACAAAATGCGAAATGTCCTTACTTCTTCTGAAAGTATAGGCTATTATTTTAATTTTTGAGTTTATCGTATTATAACTTTGGTATGTTGTGTCCTATATAAGTCTTAAAATTTTATAGTAAATAAGTCTGAGAATAGAGTAATTGTGATGGGTGTTGTGTTTTTATATAAATGATGATTTTTCTATACACAGGGTTATATGTGAGAAAATATTTTGCTGTTATCTCAAAGTGCTACATTTGATAAAAGTAAATATATATATACACACATGCACACACATGTGCTACCTTGTCAAAATTATTGTTATACCAATATCTATATTTAGTGGTGGGAGTGTTACAGTTGAGGAGTGTTTTTATCACTTATTCCTTCTATCTCTCACAACATGTACGATAAGTTCATAGAACATTGTGTAACTGCTAGATTATTCAACCAGTTTTTCGATGTAAAACGTTTGTTCCCAATGGGTACCTTAGTACTTGATTTTATATGCATGCTTTGGCAGCTTTGATTTGATGTACTTGCTTCTCATATTTTCTTATTTTCTCTTTTAGGGAAGGACATAGATATTGCAGATATCAAGGCCTATAAGAAGAAGGTTCATGGAATAGAAGGTAGTTCAGCTAGACCTCTTTCAAAAAGAGGCAGTGGAGAGTGGCGTTCCTCATCCTAATGTAAATGTGGGTATTAAAAGTCTTCATCTCACCTAGCAGAGTGCGAAAGTGGCAGTCTGATGATGAGCCTCCTCCTACTCCTACAATAGACAAGGAGATGAGGGATGATGCAGATGATACTCCTCCCAAGCACATTGTTGGCTTGAGTATGTTCTTCTACAACATTAATCACCTAGAGGGGATGTAGTCTACTTGGGATACCTCTCATATGTCCTTGGGCTACAGCTAGACTAGAGACGCCATCAGCGAGGATAACATCAGTCGTCTCAGCCACATGCCAACTTCAGGCTTGGATACCTTAGTGGTAAGTGACTTAGCCTGAGTATATGATTTATTAAGCTTTTATATTCCTTATAATTCTCTCTTCTATATAATAACTCTTGTCCTATTCTCCTTTTTTTTCCAGGCCCTCATGGTGACTACCATGATCAGTCACAAGCTATCAGCCTAGAGAAGCCGTTAGGATGCTCTGAGGCGGTGATAAGGAAGAGTGTTGTTGATGTTATTCACCGTGAGAAGAAGATGATGGAGATGGTTGTGATACCTAAACCTCTCACTACTCACTTGGCCACATATGATTCATGCATTACATGTTAATTGCATGTTATTTGCATTAATATTGACATTATATAATTCATTTTATTTTACACGGCATTCTTAATCATTAAACTTAATTTTAGAGCTCTCGCACGGTATTGATTATCGAATCCCCTAACCTAATTGTAAATTCTATATTGGGATAAGAAAAAAATTATGTTTCAATATGATGAATGTTACTAGGTTACACGTTATAATTTTTAGAAGTATTAAAGGGTTACTAGTAAGTTTCTACGGTTTAATTTAATTTGATCAAGTTATTTCAAAAGTATATATTTGAAAATTACCATACTTGGAATATTGGACATGATATAATTTGATTTAAGTGTCATATTACAAGGTCCATATGTGCATATAATTTTAGAAATACCAACAAGATAATCATTTAAGAATTGGATGCCAATCAGTTTAGAGATCGAATGAACGACTAAGAAATTATGGTAGAATTTATTATCCAGTTGTACAAAAATTAAAATAGGTTGTAAATAGATAAATAAATAATGAGAAACACTAGATTACAGTTGTATAAGATGTGTGTAACATCAGATTTGAACCACCACTTGACACCTCAAGCCTTGCCACCTCAAGCTTTGCCATCTCAAACTGCCACCTCAATCTTTCTTCATTTCTATCCTTGAACCACGACCAAAAACTATTTTTTGAGCCACTTCAACTCCAAAACCTCCATATTAAATTTTATAAGTTACTCCCAAGTGATTCCAAGTAAAGAAAAAAGTGAAGGAAGCAAAGGGAAGTAAGGAGAAGCAAGTAGAAACTGAAAATTGTGCATAGGTGAGCTTAACTCATGTTTTGATTTCAATTCTTGATTTATTTGAGGGTGTATGATTTATAAATCTTCTATTATTGTTTATAACTATGTTAGGATGTTATTTATGGTCTTATAATTCACAAAAGAAGGATTTTTAGTTGCAAAATCACAATAAGAAATCACTAGGGGCAGAAATTGTATATTTGCTAGTTTTTGTTTTTAAAGCTTATATATGTATAATAACTTGATTAAAACCTATATATTTCACCATATATGTGTTTATATATGAGTTTAGGTGATGTATGTAAATTTGGAGAGGTTATAATTAGAAATATAGTTTGATATTTAAAGAGACACTCAAAATCCATCGGTGGTGATAGGTAAACTTTATATTTATAGTGTTCCAACACTTCTGTTATTTGATTCTGGAGCCACGCATTCATTTGCATCCACTGAGTATGTGAAGAGATTAGGTAGACTACCAGATGTAGTAGAAATCAATTATAGTGTAATAGTCCCCTCTGGAGATGCTAGACAAACCGATCAGATTTTAAGAGCTTGTGTTATACCTGTTGAAGGTAGAGAATTATATGCTGATCTGATTGTGCTGGATATGAATGATTATGAAGTAATTTTGGACATGGATTGGCTATCAAAGTATGGGGCTACTATCAACTGTAAGGAAAAGACAGCGACATTTCAACTTTCTGGAAAAGAGTCTTTCACATTTGCCAGCATTGTGAATAATTTCAGATTCCTTGTGATTTCAGTAGTGAAGGCGCAACGATTACTCGATGTTGGTTGCGAAGGATACTTGGTGAGTATCATGAGCATTGAAAAACCCACCAACTCTTAGTGAAATACCAGTGGTGGAGGAATATACTGAAGTATTCCTAGATGATCCTCCGAGATTGCCACTAGATCATAAAATAGAGTTTGTTATTGACATAGAGCTAGGAACCTCTCCAATTTCTAAAACTCCCTACAGAATAGCTCCATTGGAGTTGAAAGAATTGAAAGTACAATTACAGGAGTTGTTGGACAAGGGATTCATCAAACCGAGCTTTTCACCTTGGAGAGCACCAGTTCTATTTATACGTAAGAAAGATGGCACCATGAGACTGTGCATCAATTATCGAGAGTTGATTAGGGACATGATTAAGAATAAGTATCTATTACCCAGAATCGATGATTTATTTGACCAGCTTCAGGGTGCTACAATTGAAAATAAAGGAAAAGGATATCCCCAAGACAGCATTTAGTACAAGATATGGGCATTATGAATTTTTGGTGATGCCGCTCGGATTGACTAACACTTTAGTAGTATTCATGGATATGATGAACAAAGTGTTTAAGGAGTTTCTAAATTCGTTATCGTGTTCATCAATGATATTCTAGTTGACTCCAGAGCTAAAGAAGAGTATGCCGCACATTTGAGACAAGTATTGGAGGTCCTGAAACTAAAGCCAGGACATTTTAAAAGAGGCATATTCAACCCTTTATTCAGTACATCTAGGGGCTACCATGATGTATAGAGACTTAAAAATGCATTAATGGTGGTCGGGTATGAAAAAGAACATCGCCCAGCATGTGGAGCAATGTCTAACATGTCAGCAGTTAAAGACCGAACATCAAAGACCTGCAGAAATTTACAATCTCTACTCATTCCAGAATGGAAATGAGAAAGGATCACCATGGAGTTCATAACTAGTTTGCCAAAGACTACTAAAGGTCATGATGCTATTTGGGTTATCGTTGACAGATTACCAAGTCTGCTCATTTGCTTCCATATGTTCTACATATTCCATGGATCGCTATGCCCAATTATATGTTCAAGAGATTGTCCTGGGACATGTTATATTAGGAGCAGGAATATCAGTAGATCCAAGTAAAGTTGAAGCTATCAACAACTAGACGCAGCCTACTAATCATTTAAAAGTGCGCAGTTTTTTGGATTTAGATGGATATTACCGGAGATTCATGGAGATATTCTCCAAGATTGCTATGCCATTGACACAATTAACCAGAAAAAGGGTGACGTTTAGATGGACGGATATATGTGAGCAAAGTTTCCAGGAACTAAAAAACAGGTTGACTTCAGCACCCATTCTCTCAATTCCATCAGGTTTCTAGGATTCGTAATTTACAGTGATGTGTCGCAGAATGGATTAGGATATGTACTGATGTAGAATGGTAAAGTAATTACGTATGCATCCAGGCAACTTAAAGAGTCCAAAAAGAATTACCCCACACATGACTTGGAACTTGTTGCTGTAGTATTTGCACTTAAAATATGGAGGCACTATCTATATAGTGAACGGTGCAAGATCTATATGGATCACAAGAGCCTCAAATACTTCTTCATGCAAAAAGAGTTGAATATGAGGCAGCAGAGATGGCAAAGTTGGCAGCCTTGATGCTTCAGCCTACGCTAATTGATAGGATCAAACAGGGGCAACGAGATGATGAAAATCTCATCAAGATGAGAAAAGATGGTGGTGCAAGAAAGTCTCCTGAATTTGAGATGACTTAGAATAATATTTTACAATTTAGAGGGCGGTTTTCATGGTGTGTCATTGTCTATAGTTTCTGATAGAGATTCTAGATTTTTGTTTACTTTTTGGAGAAGTTTACACAAAGCTTTGGGAACGCAGTTATCATTCACTACAACATATTATCCTCAGATGGATGGGCAATCTAAACAAATAATACAAATATTAGAGGATATGCTCAAAGGCTGTGTATTAGACTTCCAAGGTCAGTGGAGTAAATTCCTACCTTTGGTGGAATTTTTGTACAACAACAGCTATCAGACTAGCATTGGAATGGCTCCCTATGAAGCATTGTATAGCAAAAAGTGTAGGTCTCCGATACACTAGGATGAAGTTGGTGAGAAGAAACTTTTAGGTCTAGATATGATTCGAGAGATGACAGAAGCTGTGTTACAGATTCGACAAAGAATATAAACTGCCCAAAATCGATAGAAAAGTTATGTAGTCGATGAAGAAGGGCACTGGAGTTTGTGGTAGGAGATCAGGTATTTTTGAAAATAGCACCAATGAAGTTTGCTTATAGACTGGATCTGCCGGCATCTATGTCCCAAATACATAATATATTTCATGTGTCTATGCTGAAGAAATATATTGCTAATCCCTCCCACATTCTGAAGAATGAACCAGTGGAATTAAAGGCAAATTTGAGCTATGAAGAAAAGCTTGTACAGATTTTATTACGAGAAGTGAAACAGCTGAGAAATAAATAGATTCCATTGGTTAAAGTGTTATGGATAAACTAATCAGTAGAAGAGGCCACTTGGGTAAGGGAGGATGAAATGAGAAATAAGTACCCTAAACTTTTTGAATAAGTAAAATTTTGGCGATGAAATTTTTATAAGAAGGGGAGGATGTGACACCCAAACCTCTCACTACTCACCTGGCTAAATATGATTCATGCATTACATGTTAATTGCATGCTATTTGCATTGATATTGACATCAATTGGTCAATTCTATATTGGGATAAGAAGAAAATTAAGTATCAATATGATGAATGTTACTAGGTTACACATTATAATTTTTAGAAGTGTTAAAGGTCTCACTAGTAAGTTTATACAGTTTAATTTGATTTGATCAAGTTATTTCAAAAGTATATATTTGTAAATTAACATACTTGGATATTGGACATGATATAATTTGATTTAAGTGTTATAATTTTAGAAATTCCAACAAGACAATCATTTAAGAATCAGATGCCAATCGGTTTAGAGATCGAATGAACGATTAAAAAATTAGGGTAGAATTTATTATTCAATTGTACGAAAATTAAAATATGTTGCAAATAGATAAATCAATAATGAGAAACACTAGATTACAACTGTATAGGATATGTGTAACATGAGATTTGAACCACCACTTGACACCTCAAGTCTTACCACCTCAACCTTTCTTCATTTCTATTCTTGAACCACGACCAAAAACTATTTTGCGAGCTATTTCACCTCCAAAACCTTTATATTAAATTTTAAAAATTTCTTTCAAAGTCATATTCCCAAATAATAACTTCAAAATACCATTCCTACAATTGATTAAAGTATTTGAAGTTACAAGAAATGGACGACCCAAAATGCTAGGAATTTGTGTATGTGTTTGTGCAATCGGCTCTGTATCCAAAATAATGAAATCAACTGGAAAGTAAAACTTATCAATTTGTACCAACATATCTTCTACTATTCTCTTTGAAACTTTAATCGAACGGTTAGGTAGTTGAAGTATAATAGAAGTTGTTTTAAGTTCTTCCAAACCTAACTATTCATAAACTAAGAAAGGTAGAAGATTTACACTAGCATCAAGATCAAACAAAGTACGCTTTATTCTAATGTTTCCTATGATACATGAAATGGTTGGACAACCTGGATCTTTGAACTTGGGTGGAGTGAATTGTTGAATGAATGAACTAACACTTTCAGTTAAAAATGCCTACATGATATTTTCTTTTGATTGTTAACAAATCTTTCAAAAATTTGGCATAAAGTGGAACTTGCTTGATTGCATCCAACAATAGAATATTAATCTTCACTTATTTAAAAATTTTAAAAATTTCAGCATTTTAGTTCTTAGTTGCTTGTAATCTTTGAGGAAAGGGTGCTGGAGGTAAATATTTTTCTTTTTCTTTATTTTCACACTTACCTTCTTCAAACTTACCTTCATCGTCAAGACTATTTCTATTTTTCATTTTTGGAGGTGGATTAGAAACTTTCTTCTTGGGATGAATAGTCTTGTCAATAACTTTTCTATTATGAAGAGTTGTAACTGAATTAGCCTCCTTGACTGCATTTTCACCTGAAGAAAAAACATGACACTGAGAGGAAAGATTAGGTTGAGGTTGAGCAAGAAATTTACCTTTTTTATGAGTACTCAAAGAAATTGTCAGTGTTGAAAACGTGCTTCTGATATCATTGATAGCTTGTGAAGTCTGATTATTGATGTTTGTTTGTTCATGCATAAATGCTTGCAAAGTCTTCTCAAGGGATTTTATATGTACAGCTGGATAAGAATGAAAGTTTGGTGGTTTTTGTGAATGCAGCGGTTGGGCACGGTTATCATCTCGCCAATTGAAATTGAGATAATTTCTCCATCGTGGATTATAAGTTTCAGAATACGGAGAATGAAAAGGTTTTCTGAATGTGTTCATGAAATTTGCTTGTACTGGAATGTTTGAACATTCATTGGTAGAGTGCCTCAAAAGTTCACAATTACTACAAACTTCTTCCTCTTGTACAAATTTGATTTCCTTTATTTTTTTAAGTTCCATGGCTTCAACTTTTCTTGTTAAACTAGCAAGCCTAGTATTTAGATCATCTTCTTGGCTAAGGTAATATTTTCCTTTATATTACTATTAGCAAGATTAGATCTAATAGAATCTTCGTAAGAATTAACACTATGCCATGACTGAGAGTTTTCTACCAAATGATCTAGATATTCTAGGACTTCATCAGGTTTTTTATCAAAAAACTCACCATTACAAATTGTTTCAACAAATTATTTTGTTTAAGGAGTTAAACCTTCATAAAAGAAACTAATTAAGCATCATTTTTCAAAACCATGATTTGGGCATGAATTCAACAAATCTTTAAATCTTTCCCAACATTGAAAGAAAACTTCACTAGAATTTTGAGCAAAATTTGAATTTGTCTTTTCAAAGCATTAGTTTTATGAGTTGGAAATAATTTTTTTTCAAAAATTCAGCTTGCATTTCTTACCAAGTACTAATTGACCTAGGTTTTAAAGAATTAAGCCAATTTTTTGCTTTATCTTTTAAAGAAAAAGAAAATAATTTGAGCTTAATAATCTCATTTGTGCAGTTTTGATTATCAAAAGTGGCACATACTTCATCAAGTTTTAAATGCAAGTAAGGGCTTTTAGAGTCTAAACCATGAAAATTAGGAAATAAAAAGATCATACCTAACTTGAAGTTATTTGCATTCAGAGGAAAAATGAAACAAGAATGAGAAGAATTTCGAGAAAGTTGCAAGTAATAACACATGGTATGCACCTGTTGATTCTCATTTTCATCCTGGACACTTTCATTTTCAGCCATGGTGGAAGTGTATGGAGATGATTCAAACAAATTTTCAAACAAAGTTTTAGAATTATTTCTAACTAAATGTCGAGAATTATGATTACGACACCATATAACCATATATCTATAAAGAAAATAAATAAACTATATTTACAAAGGAAAAATATTAACAAACTTAAATACTTACCTTGCCTTCTCCAACAACAGCGCCAAAAACTTGCTACAACTTTAAGGTTGCAAACCCAAGTGTAGGTTGTATTAAGTAATAAATTTCTCATGAGTTCGAGGTCGATCCATAGGGAAGTTGTTTGAAGAATTCAAGTTTATATTTCTAAAAAGATGGAGTTTATGTGAATTAAAATATATGAACAATTAATGTATGCTGTAATTAAAGAAAAATCAAAGTAATAAAAGTACTGAAGATTAGGGATCCACTCTTAAGTTTTAGATAAAGAAATGGCTATTTATTCTTTTTTACTTTTATTAATTGCCACAATTGGAATCCATACATAATGAAGGTTCCAATGGAAAGATATTATCAAATAACTTATGCAATAAGGTAATCATGATATTGTCTTACTATTGCAAATTATCTCTTAACGCCAACACTTATTTATGAGATCAAGCATTTATGCACACCTTCATCAACAACGAATCAAGGTTTCACATTAGTAGTCGGATAGGTAAAGCCGTACAATAAGCTAAATGAACTCAAGTATTTATTGTGCCATTGAAGATACTAAATCGAGAATCACCAATAAATAAGTAGGGTTTAGATCAAAAATAATAATAATAATACAACATACTTAAATATTTTCTACCCTTATAACCATTCCTCTTCCTCCATCAAGAGGTTCACCCTTTTTCATCAACAAAATAAAATTTAGAAAGACATAATAAAAGTAGCAAAGGCTAAAATTAGAAGAGAAACTAGAGAATGCATTTCTATTACTATTAGAAAACTTACAATACTAGAAAACATACAAATTATAAAACTTAGCCTAAATAAACCCTCTACCCCCCTCTCTTACAAGCTTAATACATGACCTATTTATAGTACTTGGAGTAAGCTAGAGGCCAAACAAATATGGAGGGGTTAATCAAGTGGTATGCTAGTTGCTAAAAGTTGGTAAGTTGTTACACCAAGTTTTCACCCACTAAATTGAATTGCATTTTTTTATCAAATATAGCCAAATTTTGAAGATGTGTAAATAATACAAATGTAGATCTTTTAGTGCTGATATATTTTCATATATCTTTTGTTAAATTTGGTGGTTGGATGAAGAAGATATGGTCAAATTACCGAGTCATGTCCAAGAGTAATCCTTTAACAGTAGCAGCAACTTATAGCCTTTGTTTTTACTATTTTGACATATTTTTTCACCATCTTGTCTTCAGTAACCTTGTTTAACATATCTAAATTTTGGCCTTAAATAAATTTGGTATCAAGAGATATAATCCAATTGGTAAAATACGTCAATACTATGCTGAACTCTAATCCGAATTTTGGTGATCCATTTTGTGCAACTACTTGGATAAATTTTCTGCTATAATCAAGACTGAATTGGGCTAAGATTCCAATAGAAAAGTTGTACCTCTATCACTTTTCTTTGAAATATAATAAGTTTCAGGTCCACAGGGCTTTTGATCATGAAGTTATGCTCAAATTACAAAAACTGCACAAGTCTAGAAATATGTTTTCATTTATTCCCTAACACAAAATATTAATAAAACAATTTATTAACAAAAATAAAGCAAGAAAAGTATAAAGCATTTGATACAAAAATATGTCAAAATATGCACTTATCACTCAACATGTAGGTAGAATCCTCCATGAAAAAGGAAAAGCATATTTTGCTCATTAGCTATTCATCCCAATCTAAGAACAAAAGGTTAAAGTAAGGTAAGATAAAGGGTTCTTTTAAGAAGGCCAAAAGCTTAAAGGCCTCGGGTGGAGTGACAAAGGGTTCCAAAGCTTAGGACAAGTGTCACTATTGTGTCTAGCAGGGGCATTGGAAGAGGAACTGTTAGGAATACCTTGTGAGTGGCCAGAAAAATTCTTGTATGAAGTTAACCTTTTAGTTAATAATGTTTCTCGGTATTAGATACCGACTGAGGTGTTTAAACACTCTTCTATTCATCAGATCCATGAATGCTGCTGGAGTGTTAGTCAATCTGAACGGCATCACCAAAAATTCATAATGCCCATATCTTATAATAAATGCCATCTTGGGGATATCATCTTCCTTTATTTTCAATTGAAGGTACCCAGAGCATAAGTCAATCTTTGAAAATATTACAGCACTCTGAAGCTCGTCAAATAAATCATCGATTCTGGGTAATGGATACTTATTCTTAATCATATCCCTATTCAACTCTCGATAATCGATGCACAATCTCATGGTGCCATCCTTCTTACGTACAAATAGAACCCGCGCTCCCCAAGGTGAAAAGCTCGATTTGATGAATCCCTTGTCCAATAACTCCTGCAATTGTACTTTCAATTCTTTCAACTCCAAGGGAGCTATTTTGTAGGGAGTTTTAGAAATTAGAGAGGTTCCTAATTCTATGTCAATAACAAACTCTATTTTACAATCTGGTGGCAATCCCAGAAGATCATCTGGGAATACTTCAGTATATTCCTGCACCACTGGTATTTCACTAAGAGTTGGTGGGTGTTGTTCTTCAATGCTCATGATACTCACCAAGTATCCTTCGCAACCAACATCGAGTAATCATTGTGCCTTCACTGCTGAAATCACAGGGAATCTGAAATTCTTCACAATGCTGGCAAATGTGAAAGACTCTTTCCTAGAAAGTTGAAATGTCGCTGTCTTTTTCTTACAGTCGATAGTAGCCCCGTACTTTGATAGCTAATCCATGCCTAAAATGACATCATAATCATTCATATCTAGCGCAATCAGATCTGCATATAATTCTCTACCTTCAATAGGTATAACACAAGCTCTCAAAATCCGATCGATTTGTCTAGCATCTCTAGAGGGGACTTTTACACTATAACTGATTTATGCTACATCTGGTATTCTACCCAATCTCTTCACGTACTCAGTGGATGCAAATGAATGCATGGCTCCAGAATCAAATAACACAAGTGTTGGAACACTAGAAATATAAAGTTTACCTATCACCATTGATGAATTTACCTCTGCATCCGCCCTGAACATGGTGAACACCCTGGCTGGTACATTTCTTTGGCCGGTGTGATTGTGCCTTTGGTACATACTCTCTTAGACACCTACATGAGCTCCAACAGCCGCCCAGCCAGCACAAGATGCTTCAAGCATTGTCGTGCTCACCTACAATGCGTAAAATATATAAGCTAATGCTCAGCAAGTAAAGATTATGCATGTCAAATAATAATCCACAATATCAAGTCATGCATCTCAAAATTCAATACCCACAATGCAATTCCATACATCAAAACATTTCTCTCAAAATCATTTATTTCTTGAGTCCCTGACCAATGCTACTATCCCATGTATTGGAAAAGAGCTTTGCACACTGTCATAATCCAATGGCCAATAATGATATAAGTATCCAAATCCATGCATACTCATAAGCATGCAAATCCATGCACACGAACCTACAAATCCATGTATACAACCATACAAATCCATGCATGCTTCGGTGTACTAGTAGTGGTCAACAAAACATTTTCCTTTCTCAGAATCATGTCGTGCAATGTAAGAGTTATCATAATGCTCATATATGATGCATGCACATGCCAATTCCCATGAATGTATGCTCAATGGACATGAATGATAGTAATGTGTTCCCTCTGCTATGCACATATGATCTATGATATTACATATCAATCACACATTTACTATGTCAATATATTGTAGTTGCAAATGAATCTTTACTTACCTTTTACTTGGTTGGTGGCTTAGTCTAGATTTGTTTAGTATTTGCCTCCAACCTTAGATGTAAAATAGCCTATAATATTACCCAAAATCAAGCATCATTCCCAATTTGGCAAGTTGAAAGCACAAAATCTCATACTAAGACCTTAAACACATAGCTATCTAGATAACAATCAAACTTTCACAAACTAGAACCCAATATAGTCCCTCAAATACCTTAATTTCTCATCTTAGATACATTTAAACACCATGTAATTGAGGTATCATCACTCTAATAGATTTTACCTAATTGTTAGAACCCAATAGCAAAATATTTAGGTTGAAACATGCCAAGTA